>SDVV010025774.1:0-12366 GCA_016164225.1 Gammarus roeselii | reverse complement strand
CTGGAAAACATGTAACGAAATTACCAACTCATTAAACAAACTCATGTAATTTCTTGTCCTTCATAACGCTTAGACTAGCCTTCCCAATCCCCTTACCTCCCCAACCCACCCCACACTCATGTTCTACAAAAATATTATGGAACTGTAGGCTAAAAATTATGCCACACATTACTACCTCTAATAAAAGTGTTTCGACTTTTTATCCCTTGATATATAATGTTAATGAGCTTTGCTGATATTGACGGAAGCTTTTCTTCGTATTGCTCAAGGCCTTGTCATGATAATTATCATATCCCATCTTTCTTTATTGTTTTCCTGTGAATCGTTCCAAAATGTCAAGTGGTACGACATCATACTAAGGATTCATGAGGGTTTCATTCTGGAACGAATCTTTTTCCGTACGCTAACTTTTGTTTCCTATCACATAAACCAAATGAAAATAACAATGTGTGCCGCCCCAAAGTGTTCCGTATTTATCAGTTAATGAAAGACTTGAAACCATCGTTTGCTATTCTATTATTTTTTTCTCCCCTGAGACCATAATCTGGTAGCGTTTTATTTCCGTCAAGGTTGCCGTTTATTTATGCGCTGATAATATGAGTGCAAACAGACTCCTCCTGAATGCCAGAACAAAGCAGAGCTTTGTTATTCTGTTTACCAGATGAGGTTTTATGATTTGGAATCCTTTGTTAATGGCAATGCTGATGTTCATTGTTATATCCATCAAATGTTTTTAAAATTTTCTTGTGAAAAATACCGTAAATCCGAGGCAATGGGCTCTAATGACGTAGGTGACCTCCACATCAAACATAACGGATGACGCACTTTTCATGTAAAAAACAATTATGCTTCATGAATGTACAGTCGCTGGAAAATGTTCAAGGACCCCGAATTTATTGATAGTTATATTTCATACTCAAATTACCAGCCTAACGCTAAAAGACCCCTGGAAAATAATAAGAACGGAAGATAAATATAGTTTTATCAATACAAATGTTATGAGGAGGGAAAAAGAACTGTCAGAAATTGTAATTAGCTAAGTACAGACCAAAATATTATTTTTGATTTTGTACCCAAAGTTAGGCGTAAATTGTGACTCAATTACAATTTTTTCCACATTATAACCGTAATATAACTTCCATAATGTCGAAATCAGAATTATTTTTTACCTCCGTTGTTAGAGACTTATCATAATTTGCTAAAAAACATTAGTCATCTCTGCGTATAGAAATTCATATGTCAATAATTTCAAATAAATAGGCATATCGGACTGCAAATAATTTATATTAATATCAATGCCGGATAAATTCAGTGCACAACTGCACAGCCGAAAATCGTATCCGCTTCTTCACTTTTCGAACAAGTTATAATTCAAAAGATTTTTCAGAAAGATGACTCGTTAGGACAACAAAGACAATTAATGTGTCTGGTATTTTACTACTGGAAAAACTTTTAATTGCTTTTTCGGATGGAAAAGTCATCTATTCCAGTCACCGTCCCAGAGTTTCTCGATAAAATTAATAATTTGATGTCGACCAATGCTTTGATGTGGACCTGTACATCCGAAGTCGAGCAATACCTCAGATGTCGACCAAAAACTTTGATGTCGACCAATACATTTGATGTCGACCAATTGCTTTGATGTCGACCAATACATTTGAAGTCGACCAAAACATATAATGTTGACCAATAGCTTTAATTTCGACCAATACTTTTGATGCCGACTAATACATTGATGTCGACCAATACCTTCAACGTCTGAAAAACACTTTTGATTCAGGTTGAAATCTTCCCTGGACGGTGTTACGACTTCGACAGAGCGGAAGCAACACTCTTCATGTGTTTCAGTAACGCATCTGAACTTGACACGTTCTCATTTGATGGAAGGAACAAGTTTTGCATAAGTGATGCAGGAAATCTTTTTTGTTTGTGATTTGAACTAACCTTCATCAATTGGATTGAATTTATTGTTTAGAGCAATGGACACGAATGCTCAATACCCATATAAGTTGGGGATAAACTTAGGACTCTAAATCAGATCTAATAACAAAGAATTCTGACAATTGTTATTAACTTGAAGGAAGTTTTTTTCCTTTATTGCTGGTCCAATTGTTTTTTTCCTGGGAGGGAGCAGCATTCAGATCAATAGGGTGATATATATATATTTTTTCATGAATAATGTGACTGACTCATGAAGAATACCTATGAAGGAAATATCACCTCGCTGCCTTTGTAGACTCTGATCTGACAAACTCAGTCACACTCTGATCGAACAAACTGGGTCACACTCTGATCTTACAAACTCAGTCACACTCTGATCTAACAAACTCAGCCACACTCAGATCTAACCAACAAGGTTACAGTCTGATCAAACAAACTCAGTCACACTCTGATTAAACAAACTTAGTCACACTCTGATCTAACAAACTCAGTCACAGTCTAATGTAACAAACTCAGTCACACTCTACTCTAACATACTCAGTCACAGTCTGATCTAAAAGACTCAGTCAAACTCCGATCTAACAAACTCAGTCAAACTATGATCTAACAAACTCAGTCACACTCTGATCTATCAAACTCAGTCACACTCTGATCTAACAGACTTAGTCACAATCTGATCTAACAAACTCAGTCACACTATGATCTAACAAACTCAGTCACACTCTGATCTAGCAAACTCGGTCACACTCCGATCTAACAAACTCAGTCACACTCTGATCGAACAAACACAGACACACAATGATCTAACAAACTCAGTCACACTCTGATCGAACAAACACAGACACACAATGATCTAACAAACTCAGTCACACTCTGATCTCACAACCTAAGTAACTCTTTGATCTAACAAACTCAGTTACTTTGATCTAACAAACTCAGTCACCCTCTGATCAAACAAAATCAGTCATACTCTGATCTAGCAAACTCAGTCACACTCTGATCTAACAAACTCAGTCACACTCTGATCAAACAAACTCAGTCATAGTCTGATCTAACAAACTCAGTTCCTTTGATCTAACAAACTCAGTCACCCTCTGTTCTAACAAAATCAGTCACACTCTGATCTAGCAAACTCAGTCACACTCTGATCTAACGAACTAAGTCACACTCATATCAAAGAAACTCAGTCACACACTGATCTAACAAACTCATTCACACTCTGATCTAACAAACTCAGTCACACTCTGATCTAACAAACTCAGTCACAGTCTGATCTAACAAAGTCAGTCACACTTTGATCTAACAAACACAGTCACACTCAGATTTAACACACTCAGTCACACTCTGAACTAACAAACACAGTCACAGTCTGTTCTAACAAACTCAGTCACACTCTGATCTAACATACTAAGTCAAACTCTAATCTAACAAACTTAGTCACACTCTGATCTAATAAATCAGTCACACACTGATCTAACAAACTCATTCACACTCTGATCTAACAAACTCAGTCACACTCTGATCTAACAAACTCAGTCACACTCTGATCTAAGAAAGCCAGTCACACACTGATCAAGCAAACTCATTCACACTCTGATCTAACAAACTTAGTCACACTCTGATCCAACATACTAAGTCACAGTCTGATCAAACAAACTCAGTCACACTCTGATCTAATAAACTCAGTCACACACTGATCTAAAAAACTTATTCACACTCTGATCTGACAAACTCAGTCACACTCTGATCTGACAAACTCAGTCACACTCTGATCTAATAAACTCAGTCACAGTCTGATCAAACAAACTCATTCACACTTTGATCTAACAAACACAGTCACACTCTGATCTAACAAACTCAGACACACTCTGATCTAACAAACTCAGTCATAGTCTGATCTAACAAAGTCAGTCACACTATGATCTAACAAACTCAGTCACACTCTGATCTCACAACCTCAGTAACTCTCTGATCTAACAAACTCAGTTACTCTGATCTAACAAACTCAGTCACCCTCTGATCTAACAAACTCAGTCACAGTCTAATGTAACAAACTCAGCCACACTCTGATCTAACAAACTCAGTCACACTCTGTTCCAGCAAGCTCAGTCACACTTTGATCTAACAAACTCAGTCACACTCTGATCAAACAAACTCAATCAAACTCTGATATAACAAACTCAGCCACACTCTGATCTGACAAACTAAGTCACACTCTGATCTGACAAACTCAGTCAAACTCTTACATAACAAACTTAGTCACACTCTGACCTAACAAACTCGGTCACAAACTGAGTTTACAAACTCAGTTACACTCTGATCTAACAAACTCAGTCACACTCTGATCTAACAACCTCAGTCACACTTTGATCTAACAAACTCGGTCACACTCCGATCTAACAAACTCAGTCACACTCTGATCGAACAAACACAGACACACAATGATCTAACAAACTCAGTCACACTCTGATCTCACAACCTCAGTAACTCTCTGATCTAACAAACTCAGTTACTTTGATCTAACAAACTCAGTCACCCTCCGATCTAACAAAATCAATCACACTCTGATCTAGCAAACTCAGTCACGCTCTGATGTAACAAACTCAGTCACACTCTGATCTAACAAACTCAGTCATAGTCTGATCTAACAAACGCAGTTTCTTTGATCTAACAAACTCAGTCACCCAATGATCTAACAAAATCAGTCTCACTCTGATCTAGCAAACTCAGTCATACTCTTATCTAACAAACAAAGTCACACCCATATCTAAGAATTTCAGTCACACACTGATCTAACAAACTCATTCACACTCTGATCTAGCAAACTCAGTCACAGTCTGATCTAACAAAGTAAGTCACACTTTGATCTAACAAACACAGTCACACTCAGATTTAACACACTCAGTCACACTCTGAACTAACAAACACAGTCACAGTCTGATCTAACATACTCAGTCACACTCTGATCTAACGTACTAAGTCACACTCTGATCTAACAAACTCAGTCACACTCTCATCTAATAAATCAGTCACACACTGATCTAACAAACTCATTCACACTCTGATCTAACAAACTCAGTCACAATCTGATCTAACAAACTCAGTCACACTCTGATCTAACAAACTCAGTCACAGTCCGATCTAACAAAGTCAGTCACACTTTGATCTAACAAACACAGTCACACTCAGATTTAACACACTCAGTCACACTCTGATCTAACAAACTCAGTCACAGTCTGATCTAACAAACTCAGTTACACTCTGATCTAATAAACTCAGTCACACACTGATCTAAAAAACTCATTCACACTCTGATCTGACAAACTCAGTCACACTCTGATCTAATAGGCTCAGTCACAGTCTGATCAAACAAACTCATTCACACTTTGGTCTAACAAACACAGTCACACTCTGATCTAACAAACTCAGTCACACTCTGATCTAACAAACTC
The DNA here is from genome assembly GCA_016164225.1 of Gammarus roeselii. Taxonomy (NCBI): domain Eukaryota; kingdom Metazoa; phylum Arthropoda; class Malacostraca; order Amphipoda; family Gammaridae; genus Gammarus; species Gammarus roeselii. The sequence goes on along the minus strand of SDVV010025774.1, from coordinate 6,973 downwards.
AGTCATAGTCTGATCTAACAAAGTCAGTCACACTATGATCTAACAAACTCAGTCACACTCTGATCTCACAACCTCAGTAACTCTCTGATCTAACAAACTCAGTTACTCTGATCTAACAAACTCAGTCCCCCTCTGACCTAACAAACTCAGTCATACTCTGATCTAACAAACTCAGTCGCACTCTGATCTAGCAAACTCAGTCACAGTCTAACCCAACAAACTAAGTGACACTCTTATCTAAGAAACTCAGTCACACACTGATCTAACAAACTCATTCACACTCTGATCTAACAAACTCAGTCACACTCTGATCTAACAAACTCAGTCACATTCTGATCTAACGAACTCAGTCACACTCTGATCTAACAAACTCAGTCACACTTTGATCTAACAAACTCAGTCACAAACTGATCCAACAAACTCATTCACAGTCTGATCTAACAAAGTCACTCACAGTCTGATCTAACAAACCCAGTCACACTCTGATCTAACAAACTCAGTCACAGTCTGATCTAACAAAGTCAGTAACACTATCATCTAACAAACACAGTCACACTCAGATTTAACAAACTCAGTCCCACTCTGAACTATCAAACACAGTCACAGTCTGATCTTACAAACTCAGTCAAACTCAGATCTAAAATACTAAGTCACACTCTGATCTAACAAACTCAGTCACACTCTTATCTAATAAATCAGTCTCACACTGACCTAACAAACTCATTCGCACTCTGATCTAACAAACTCAGTCACACTCTAATCTAACAAACTCAGTCACACTCTGATCTAACAAACTCAGTCACACACTGATCCTGCAAATTAATTCACACTCTGATCTAACAAACTCAGTCACGCTCTGAACTGACAAACTCAGTCACACTCTGATCTAACAAACTCAGTCACACTCTGATCTAACAAGCTACGTCACACTCTGATCTAACAAACTCAGTCACAGTCTGATCTATCACTCTCAGTCACACTCTGATCTAGCAAACTCAGCCACACTCTGATCTAACAAACTCAGTCACACTTTGATCTAACAAACTCAGTCACAATCTGATCCAACAAACTCATTCACAGTCTAATCTAACAAAGTCGCTCACAGTCTGATCTGACAAGCTCAGTCACACTCTGATCTAATAAACTCAGTCTTAGTCTGACCTAACAAACTCATTCACACTTTTATCTAACAAACACAGTCACAGTCTGATCAAACAATCTCAGTCACACTCTGATCTAACAAACTCAGTCACACTCTGATCAAACAAACTCAGTCACACTCTGATCTAACAAACTCAGTCACACTCTGATGTAACAAACTCAGTCTCAGTCTGATCTAAGAAACTCAGTCACACTCTGATCTAACAAAATACGTCACACTCTGATCTTACAAACTCAGTCACATTCTGATCCAACGAACTCAATCACACTCTGATCTAACAAACTCAGTCACACTTTGATCTAACAAACTCAGTCACAAACTGATCCAACAAACTCATTCACAGTCTGATCTAACAAAGTCACTCACAGTCTGATCTAACAAACCCAGTCACACTCTGATCTAACAAACTCGGTCACAGTCTGATCTAACATAGTCAGTAACACTTTCATCTAACAAACACAGTCACACTCAGATTTAACAAACTCAGTCCCACTCTGAACTATCAAACACACTCACAGTCTGATCTTACAAACTCAGTCACCCTCTGATCTAACAAACTCAGTTACTCTGATCTAACAAACTCAGTCACCCTCTGATCTAACAAACTCAGTCACACTCTGATCTAACAAACTCAGTCACACTCTGATCTAAGAAACTCAGTCACACACTGATCTAGCAAACTCATTCACACTCTGATCTAACAAACTTAGTCACTCTCTGATCCAACATACAAAGTCACAGTCTGATCTAACAAACTCAGTCACACTCTGATCTAAGAAACTCAGTCACACACTGATCTAACAAACTCATTCACACTCTGATCTAACAAACTCAGTCACACTCTGATCTAACAAACTCAGTCACAGTCTGATCTAACAAAGTCAGTAACACTTTCATTTAACAAACACAGTCACACTCAGACTTAACAAACTCAGTTCCACTCTGAACTATCAAACACAGTCACAGTCTGATCTTACAAACTCAGTCAAACTCAGATCTAACATACTAAGTCACACTCTGATCTAACAAACTCAGTCACACTCTGATCTAAGAAACTCAGTCACACACTGATCTAGCAAACTAATTCACACTCTGATCTAACAAACTCAGTCACGCTCTGAACTGACAAACTCAGTCACACTCTGATCTTACAAACTCAGTCACATTCTGATCTAACAAACTCAGTCACAGTCTGATCTATCAAATTCAGTCATACTCTGATCTAGCAAACTCAGCCACACTCTGATCTAACAAACTAAGTCACACTCTGATCAATCAAACTCAGCTACACTCTGATTTAACAAACTCAGTCACACTTTGATCTAACAAACACAGTCACACTCAGATTTAACAAACTCAGATACACTCTGATCTAACAAACACAGTCACAGTCTGATCTAACAACCTCAGTCACACTCTGATCTAACAAACTCGGTCACACTCCGATCTAACAAACTCAGTCACACTCTGATCGAACAAACACAGACACACAATGATCTAACAAACTCAGTCACACTCTGATCTCACAACCTCAGTAACTCTCTGATTTAACAAACTCAGTTACTCAGATCCAATAAAATCAGTCACGCACTTATCTAACAAACTTATTCACACTCTGATATAACAAACTCAGTCAAACTCTGATCCAACAAACTCAGTCAAACTCTGATCTAACAAACTCAGTCACACTCTGATCTATCAAACTCAGTCACACTTTGATCTAACAGACTTAGTCACAATCTGATCTAACAAACTCAGTCACACTCTGATCTAACAAACTCAGTCACATTCTGATCTAACAAACTCAGTCACACTCTGTTCCAGCAACCTCAGTCACACTTTGATCTAACAAAATCAGTCACACTCTGATCAAACAAACTCAATCAAACTCTGATCTAACAAACTCAGTCACACTCTGATCTGACAAACTCAGTCACACTCTTACATAACAAACTTAGTCACACTCTGACCTAACAAACTCGGTCGCAAACTGATTTAACAAACTCAGTTACACTCTGATCTAACAAACTCAGTCACACTCTGATCTAACAACCTCAGTCACACTCTGATCTAACAAACTCGGTCACACTCCGATCTAACAAACTCAGTCACACTCTGATCGAACAAACACAGACACACAATGATCTAACAAACTCAGTCACACTCTGATCTCACAACCTCAGTAACTCTCTGATTTAACAAACTCAGTTACTTTGATCTAACAAACTCAGTCACCCTCTGTTCAAACAAAATCAGTCACACTCTGATCTAGCAAACTCAGTCACACTCTGATCTAACAAACTCAGTCACACTCTGATCTAACATACTCAGACATAGTCTGATCTAACAAACTCAGTTACTTTGATCTAACAAACTCAGTCAACCTCTGATCTAACAAACTCAGTCATACTCTGATCTAGCAAGCTCAGTCATACTCTGATCTAACAAACTAAGTCACACTCATATCTAAGAAACTCAGTCACACACTGATCTAACAAACTCATTCACACTCTGATCTAACAAACTCAGTCACACTCTGATCTAACAAACTCAGTCACAGTCTGATTTAACAAAGTCAGTCACACTTTGATCTAACAAACACAGTCACACTCAGATTTAACACACTCAGTCACACTCTGAACTAACAAACACAGTCACAGTCTGATCTAACAAACTCAGTCACACTCTGATCTAACATACTAAGTCACACTCTGATCTAACAAACTCAGTCACACTCTGATCTAATAAATCAGTCACACACTGATCTAACAAACTCATTCACACTCTGATCCAACAAACTCAGTCACACTCTGATCTAAGAAACGCAGTCATACACTGATCTAGCAAACTCATTCACACTCTGATCTAACAAACTTAGTCACACTCTGATCCAACATACTAAGTCACAGTCTGATCTGACAAACTCAGTCACACCCTGATCTAATAAACTCAGTCACACACTGATCTAACAAACTTATTCACACTCTGATCTGACAAACTCAGTCACACTCTGATCTGACAAACTCAGTCACACTCTGATCTAATAAACTCAGTCACAGTCTGATCAAACAAACTCATTCACACTTTGATCTAACAAACACAGTCACACTCTGATCTAACAAACTCAGTCACACTCTGATCTAACAAACACAGTCATAGTCTGATCTAACAAAGTCAGTCACACTATGATCTAACAAACTCAGTCACACTCTGATCTCACAACCTCAGTAACTCTCTGATCTAACAAATTCAGTTTCTTTGATCTATTAAACTCAGTCACCCTCTGATCTGACAAACTCAGTCATACTCTGATCTAGCAAACTCAGTCACACTCTGACCAAACAAACTAAGTGACACTCTTATCTAAGAAACTCAGTCACACAATGATCTAACAAACTCATTCGCACTCTGATCTTACAAACTCGGTCACACTCTGATCTAACAAACTCAGTCACAGTCTGATCTAACAAAGTCAGTCACACTTTCATCTAACAAACACAGTCACACTCAGATTTAACAAACTCAGTCCCACTCTGAACTATAAAACACAGTCACAGTCTGATCTTACAAACTCAGTCAAACTCAGATCTAACATACTAAGTCATACTCTGATCAAACAAACTCAGTCACACTCTGATCTAACAAACTCAGTCACACTCTGATGTAACAAACTCAGTCTCTGTCTGATCTAAGAAACTCAGTCACACTCTGATCTAACAAACTACGTCACACTCTCATCTTACAAACTCAGTCACATTCTGATCTAACAAACTCAATCACAATCTGATCTATCAAACTCAGTCATACTCTGATCTAGCAATTTGAGCCACACTCTGATCTAACAAACTAAGTCACACTCTGATCTAACAAACTCAGCTACACTCTGATTTAACAAACTCAGTCACACTCTGATCTAAGAAACTCAGTCACACACTGATCTAGCAAGCTCATTCACAGTCTGATCTAACAAACTCAGACACACTCTGATCCAACAAGATCAGTCACACTCTGATCTAACAAACATAGTCACACTTTAATCTACCAAACTCAGTCATACTCTGATCTAACAAACTCAGTTACACTCTGATCTAACAAACTCAGTCACACTCTGATCTAACAAACTCAGTCACACTCTGATCTAACAAAATCAGTCACAATCTGAACTGACAAACTTAGTCACACTCTGATCTAACAAACTCAGTCACAGTCTGATCTAACAAATTCAGTCATACACTGATCTAACAAGCTCAGTAACACTCTGACCTAACAAACTCAGTCGCTCACTGATCTAACAGACTCAGTTACACTCTGATCTAACAAACTCAGTCTCACTTTGATATAACAAACTCAGTCACACTCTGTTCTAACAAACTCAGTCACACTCTGATCTAACAAACTCAGTCACACTCTGATCTAACAATGCAAGGCAATAACGAATTAAACTCAGCAATTCAACACGAGACGTTTTTATTTTCTTCACAATATTTTAGTGGAAATTCTGACAATTAATTTACAAGATGATCCACGAGAAAACAAATTTCCATCTCAGTGTGTCAGTTAAATTATTGTTAACGAGAAAACCAATTTCCTTTTTCTCAATGTGTCAGTTATAACAACAAAATTGAACACAAACTCAAGCACCATGCTGATCACTCTCTAACTCGCGTCTGAGGAAGTCGTGACCTCAGGCCATTCAACGATCATCTACGAAGGACGTCATCATAGCCAGACGATCTTCATTGTGCTGATCCGTTCAGATGAAAATGTTATGCCATTTGATCTGCAAAAGCGACGTCAGCAATCGAGAGAACACTCCCTGCAATACACGAACTTTGAGAGGAACACTTCTTGCAATAAACGCGGCTAGAGGGGAACACTCTTTGCTATGCACGCACCACGAGAGGAACACTCTTTGCGATATACGCGCCTAGAGAGGAACAGTCCTCGCAATATAAGTGCTTTAAGGGAAACAGTCTATTCAATCACCGCGGCTCAAGAGGATCACTTTCGCAATACAAGCGCCTTGAGAGGAACACTCCGCGCATTACACGCTCCTCGAAAGGAACACTTTATAATACACTTACCTCAAGAGGAACATTTCCTAAAATATACGCGTCATGAAAGGAACACTCCTTGCAATAGGCGGTCTTTGAAAGGCGTGTATATTCATCTCGAAGCGCGTGTATTGCAATGAGTGTATCTCTCGAAGCGTGTGTTTTTTAATGAATGCTTCCTATGAGGTACGTGTGTTATAAGGAGTGTTCATCTCGGCAAGCGTGTATTGGCAGGAGTGTTCCTCTCGAGAAGCGTGTATTGCTTGGAGTGTTTTTATCGATACGCGTGTATAGCGAGGAGTGTCACTCACAAAAAGTGTGCACTGCAAGTCGTGTTCCTCTCGAGGCGCGAGTGTTGCAAAGCGTATTCCTCTCGAGGCGCGCGCTGTTGCAAGGAGTGTTCCGCTCGAGGTGCGTGTTGCAAGGAGTGTTCCTCTCGAGGCGCGAGTGTTGCAAGGAGTGTTCCTCTCGAGGTGCACGTGTTACAAGGAGTGTTCCTCTCGAGACACGTGTTGCAAGGAGTGTTCCTCTCGAGGCGCGTGTTGCAAGGAGTGTTCCTCTCGAGGCGCGCGTGTTGCAAGGAGTGTTCCTTTCGAGTCGCGTGTTGCAAGGAGTGTTCCTCTCGAGGCGCGTGTTGCAAGGAGTGTTCCTCTCGAGCCGCGTGTTGCAAGGAGGGTTCCTCTCGAGTCGCGTATTGCAAGGAGTGTTCCTCTCGAGGCGCGTGTTGCAAGGAGTGTTCTTCTCGAGGCGCGCGTGT
>SDVV010025773.1:0-12366 GCA_016164225.1 Gammarus roeselii | reverse complement strand
CTTACGATAGGCTTGCACTGGAACCTCCGTACATCAATCGCTGGTAGCGGAAAGTGGCTTGAATATTAGAACAAATGTGACCAGGAGGGACGTGTCATCCGTAACATTTATTCATGTAATTTATTTTCAAGATGAACTATTCATAGTAGATTGTACACTTGCAATTCCCATGGTGATGGGGTAAGTGTGGTTAGGTTGCTGTTAGAATAACATAGGTCGAAAGTAAGTGCGGCAAAAAAGATAAAAATATGTTTATTGATTTCAGAACATTTATGTTCATAATGGAAATCAGATGTTATTTGTAAGATCATAAAATAGATTGTTATTTTGTTTATCTCCAGCCTGCAGGTGTTGGGGTTGCAGGAATGTCTATACTCAATTGCAAACACAATTAATACACGAGAAGGGATTAAAGTGTTTGGATCAACACATCAACTTTGGCGTGAGTTGATTTGTGACTTCCAACAGCTCCCGGTTTGAGAACAAAACTTTTTATAATATTATGGTTTATGAAACTAGGTTTTGATGTTTTTCGCCTTTCGCCTCACGAGACCATCGGCACCGACGCTACGGTTAGACAGAAATAGAAAAGAGGCCTACGATGTCAGAGTTTGCAAGTAAAACCATGCTTAAAACGAGATCCGCCTACTAACGGACGACTTTGCAGATCGTGAAGAGAGGCTGATAGTATTACTCGTAACATCTTAATGCTTTCTCTCTCATTACTTCTCATTACTGGCGTGCCTCATACTTGCCTAATGTGCCAAGGACGTGGCCTTCGTGCGGCATCTCATTAGGACGGGTCTACTAAAAAATGGAACATTGGATACTGAATTGAAGAATTTATATTCAAAGGAGCAAATTACGAGCATGCACGTTGGTGTATGAATACCACTGAAGTGTTACGGTAGATAAACCTTCATGGGTCTTATCTGTTCCTTTTATTTCAAAGACAGCATGAACACAACTAAAAAATAATCGAACACATTTTTGGAAAGAGAATCCATTTCCAGTAGTTTTGTAGCGCGAATCCTCGTCCGACTCAACAAGCGCTGCGTCATGATCAACTTACATTCCATGACCAGTGCAAGGCGTCAGTGCTATGAAGCGAATAACTGAACATTCAACTGCCTCTTCTAACTAAAGACGTAAGCGAATACTCTGGGATGAGTGCTATTATGTTTCAATGAAGACCAGAGTGTGGTAATGGATTTGTTGTGCTATGCATAATGTTTTAGATCGATGTATTTCTTAGAAATTTATCTGTTTCTTTAGTGTGAAACTTAATTTGAAGCGTTGAATTGAAGCATTATATACATTTTATTAGGATATTCATCCGCGTTAAACTTCCAAATCAACTGTTCGTCTCATCGACATCATTGGGTGTAATTAAGTGTCCCTTATTTTCGCGAACAGATATGAGTATATTCAACTGGTTGACAATGAATGACCGATCAATTGTTTGCCAACGTTTTTTAACACAAAACAGAAAACTTTTAACAGCATCTCATATGACGCACTTATTGTAATATCGTATAATTTTTCTATAAAAACAACAACAATATGTGCTTTGTATTTTCAGTATATCTGATCGTTTCCATTCAAGTCTCCCTTACTCAAGCCGACTGTATGGGATCTGAGGGCTTTAGAACCCCCAGATCCCTTCCACTCAATTGGGTTTGCCCTTTACCAAACTCCAACACAATAGACCACTTCACCAATCCTTGTCCTGGTTGTGTTTCTTCCCGTTCTTAGTGCTATTTAGCGAGATACCAACAACCGCTTTTCCTGAGCAAAGTGCAATGGGATCATCAGATTTGAAATTCGGAACCCTTTTACGTCCATCACAAGGATTGACTTCTTTTAGGAGCAAGAAATGATTCTTTGCAGACGAGATAATTGTATTGAGGGAGTTATATATAGGAAAAGCTCCGATTTATTTTACCAATTTATTTATTTCACCATTGAAAAGGCCGCCGTGGCCGAGTGGTTAGCGTTTCCGACTGCAGTGTCAGCCTCTGGTGCTGCATGTCGCGAGTTCGAGCCTCAACAGGAGCACGGCGGTCTTGTGGTGGGGAGATTGGGCGCCTCCCTCCTCTGTCTCTGCCTAACTTAGCCACCCTCCTAACTAGGGGGAAACGGCTGTATGTCTATACTATACATACCATTGAATTAATAAATGCGTCGCTTTTGAAGTTTTAACTAAAACATATCTGCAGTGAAATTGTAGGTAGGTAAATACATACTGTACATACATACACGGATACATACGCAGTTCGACTCATCAATCTCACTGCAATGACGTTGGGATGCGAACTTCAAAAATAACGTATTTTTTCCCGAATGGTAAATTCTCAAAGGGAAAATGTCATGACATGCAAGGCATGAGGCTTGTGCCTCAGTGGCAAATGGGGATCAAATCTATGACCTCAGCAGTCGTAAGCGTCGCAAGCTGTGCCGAGTCGAGTTCGTATCTATGACCTTAGCAGTCGTAAGCTGTGCCGAGTCTAGTTCGTATCCATGACCTCAGCAGTCGTATGCGTCGCAAACTGTGCCGAGTCAAGTTCGTATCTATGACCTTAGCAGTCGTATGCGTCGTAAGCTGTGCCGAATCGAGTTCGTATTTATGACCTTGGCAGTCGTATGCGTCGTAAGCTGTGCCGAGACAAGTTCGCATCTATGACTTTAGCAGTCGTATGCGTCGCAAGCTGTGTCGAGTCGAGTTCGTATCTATGACCTTAGCAGTCGTATGCATCGCAAGCTGTGCCGAGTCGAGTTCGCATCTATGACTTTAGCAGTCAAATGCATCGCAAGCTGTGCCGAGTCGCAAATACAATCATAGAATAGTCAACGAAACTGACGCAGTACTGCAGTCAAGCCATAGAATACCAATTAAAACTGACGCAGTGCTGCAGTCAAGCCATAGAATACCAATTAAAACTGACGCAGTGCTGCAGTCAAAAACACAAGTGCTGCTCACTGGATAAAATCCATTTGGAAATGAGTATATGGACGAAGTCAAGTGGTTGAACTAAGATGGGAACTAGTGTATAGGATATCCAAAGGGTTAGTAAAAATGAAGGATTTCCAAGTGTAGAACCACATAAATAAACGGAATCACTAATAGCAAGGTTTTAATAAAATAATATCCAAGGGTTGGATTAAATTGGGAAAGACATCGAAGAGATCGGCACTCCATTAAGTTTAAAGATTTAATTCTATCAAGGGTATTCAATTGCACAGTGTGGGCTCATACAGATGATGTCAACAAGTTGAATCCCTCGATTGCAGCGGGGAAAAAATGTTGTACCATCGAATCACCTTGAAATATAAAACAGTTCACATGCACATTGATGCTTTTCCAAAAAAAATGTAAACTCTCATGAAATCAGATCCCTCATGCCGAAACGATGTGAAAATGTAATTTATTTAACGGGATTATATGTTTTGCATGAGAAGCAGAGTACATTTTTGATTGGACACTTCTGCTCGTTACGTATTACTTTGAAGTTTTAAAATGAGCACTAAGAAGACTATTACGTTAAATGACGATTGTATACGTAACATTGATTTAATTTTTTTATTTTCAATTGATAATTTTATTAATTGTGAATTCCACTAACAAACCATCATTTTCCGAACAATATCATCCGTCTTTAATACAGCAGACTATGTGACAACAAGATCATGCAAAACGTAGGCAAAATCTACACGTGAGAAAGATATCTGATGAGCAAACTTGTTTTGTCATCCAACTAAATGATACGATAAAAATATCCGTTTCTTATTAAGAGTTATAAAAGCATTACAGCACCGAAACATGCGCCACATAAACACGTGTCCATAGAAGGCAACTCTAACAACTCTGTTGCGTCGGCTCGTCGACTTCCGACACCCAAATGATAATACCAACATTTCCTCACTATATAGTGACAGATGTTGGTCGCTGTATGTCAACCTATAGCCTACCAAGATGTTGGTCGCTGTATGTCAACCTATAGCCTACCAAGATGTTGGTCGCTGTATGTCAACCTATAGCCTACTAAGATGTTGGTCGCTGTATGTCAACCTATAGCCTACCAAGACGTTGGTCGCTGTATGTCAACCTATAGCCTTCCAAGATGTTGGTCGCTTTATGTCAACCTATAGCCTACCAAGATGTTGGTCGCTGTATGTCAACCTATAGCCTACCAAGATGTTGGTCGCTGTATGTCAACCTATAGCCTTCCAAGATGTTGGTCGCTGTATGTCAACCTATAGCCTACTAAGATGTTGGTCGCTGTATGTCAACCTATAGCCTTCCAAGATGTTGGTCGCTGTATGTCAACCTATAGCCTACTAAGATGTTGGTCGCTGTATGTCAACCTATAGCCTACTAAGATGTTGGTCGCTGTATGTCAACCTGTAGCCTACCAAGTGGCTCCCACAAAGTGAATATTAATGACCCTTAGTATTTTGAACTATCACAATTCAATAGGGCATTGAAGTGTTAGAACGTTTGTGGCCCCGAACACACACTGTTTCGGCGATGATAAAGTACTTGCTTATATGTCAGTCGTGAGGAGAAACAGGTTGCAGTAAAATATGTTATTATGAGAAGTCCGTGTGTGAGGAAAACATCGCCTAGTCAAAATGTAAATGGGAACAACGTGATAAATCTATTATGGTAAATATCTGTACTGGATTAGACTGCTCAGACAAAAGAAATGAAGGCGTTCTCATCCTTTTCTAATCCATGTACAACACACCAAGCTCTACCGGCCAAACACCTTGCCCCATTTTGAACACACGTTTCCCCACGAGCAGTACTCCTTGCCCACGTATAGCCACGTTCTATATGAAACACACCATGCCCCACGTGCAGCAGTCCTAGCTCCCGTACAAAAAATCTTACCTCTTGTGCAACGCCACTTGCCCAACTTGCAACACCCTCTGCCTCAGGTGAAGTCATACCTGCCCCATGTGCATCACAGCTCCCTTCATCTTGATCATCGTCTCAAATGGGTCTGATGACTTCCTCGTCTTTTTCTACTCAATCTCGTCTCCTCGCCCGCAGGAATGGAGGAGACTTCAAAGGAAGCAGGTGATGGAGCTCGTGCCTGTTGAATGTAGGCTGATCAGCCGAGCACTTTGAAGAGCACGAGTGATTTTTGGCATGTAGCAGTAGGGGAGGAGCAAGAGAACGATGGAGCGAGGCGGGCATGTTATGAAATTGATAATTTTCTTCAAAAATATTGAATGTCAAAAAACACATTATTTACTGGAACATTATTCGAAAATTATATATAATGCTGACACCCGACTTTTTCTTTAGGCGATGATTTTTTAAAAGAGATACACTACATGGAGATCATTTTTGTTATATCTGTATCACTGACAACATTTCATCGTGATATGTGATAGATTTTACATGCATGGAACATTATGCAGGAATAGGGTTATGTTTCTAAAATTTACAGATACCTCTCAGGAGATACCCCTCAGAATATACAGATATCGCTCAGGAGATACTCCTCGGAATATACAGATATCGCTCAGGAGATACTTCTCAACATACACCAATGGTCAACTGGCTTCAAAGAAACAGATAATTGAATCGAGGCTCATTGTGAAGAATAATCAAATAAATACATGTTATATTATTTGCTTAGACAATTGCACACATCAAAAAAATCCTCGACGGATATTTGAAAAATGAATAATTACATTGCAGGGGTTAGAAATTATGTTTACACCTACAAGTTTTCGAGGCTGGCCCTACATTTCTGCAGATGAAGCACCTTTGTTTTACATCAATTGCATAATTTAGTTCTTGGCAACTCGCTGCGAGGTAATCCATCGAACTTGTCACAAAACACAAGCAGGTTTCAAGCTCCAAGGGACTTGAACAAAATGACTGAAACTTGTTCTGGACGGATCGACTGTCTCAATAATGTTGTTGGACCAGTTTCAATCACATCCAAAAAGGGCTGAGATGGAGGTTACTCAAGATGTTTGGGCACATCATATATTCCAACAATAGGATGTATTATTTATAGACGGGCATATGTGCTTTAGAAATATTCGCTTGTTTTTTTTAGTTGAAAACAGACGTCAATAAAATGGATGCGCTTAATCTCCCAAATTTATCTTTGTATGAATTCCAATCCTGTTGTATACCAACATGATTTTTCAATGATAGCCTCATGATTATATGACTGGATTAGCCAGAGTGGTTCGAAAATACAAACTCGTTCACTAGTAGCCAATTGTTGTTCACTACTACTCTACTCCAGTTGCTTCCTGTCCCACTAGTGCGCTACCGCTGCTGCTGCTCGCTGTTCAACTCCCACAGTCTCATTCCAGTAGCTTCCTGTTCTATTACTGCCGTCCCACTTCTGCAGTTCCACTCCTGCAGTCCCATTTCAGCAGTACCTCTCTTGAAATCAGGCTCCAGCTGCACGTTGCCCCACAAGTGCTGTCCCACTCCGGCTGCTGGCAGTTTCACGCCTACAATATAACTCCTGCAGTCCCATTCCTGTAAGTTCCACTTCTGCTGCTCGCTTTTCCACTTGTGCAGTCTCACTCCCGGCAAGTCGCTGGCTATTCACCTATGAGTAGTCAGCTATGTACTCATCCAGGCAGCGCAGTCAATCAAGCGAAGTGGCTCCTCGCCATCGACTTCAACACCTTGTAACAACTGACGAACATTGACGTCGCTTTTAAATCTGGTCGTCTTACTGACTTCTTGTCGTCACTGCGACTGGTGTTTTAAGTGACTGTTGTTGTCGTCATCATTGACTGATGGTGTCGTGACTTGTGACTTGTTGTCTTCACTCGTGGCTGTTGTTGTCATCACTATTGATTAATGCCGTAACTAGTGACGACATCCGTCACTCATGATGACATCTGTCACTGGTGACTACATCAGTCATTAGTGACAACATCAGTCATTAGTGACCACATCAGTCATAAGTGACAACATCAGTACCTAGAGACGACGAAAACAGTTTATAGAGACTTTTGAAGAGATTGTTTTAGAGAAATTGGCTTCAGGAGGTTGCCTTTAAGAGACGTCATCAGTCACTAGTGACGACAACAACAGTCACTAGTGACTCCATCTGTCACCAGGGATGACATCAGTCAATAGTGACGACAACACCTGTCACTAGTGACTCTATCTGTCACCAGGGATGACATCAGTCAATATTGACGACAACAACAGTCCCTAGTGTCTGATAATGTCACCACTAGCGACTGATATTGTCGTCACTAGTGACTGTTACGGTCGTCACTAGCGACTGTTGTTGTCGTCAGTATTGACCAATGTCGTAACTAGTGACTGAAGCCACCCCAAGTGACTGTTGTTATGTTCACTAATTAGTGATGAATGATGTTGTCGTAACTGTTGGCGAAGTCGTCACTAGTGACGGTTGTTTTCGTCACTAGTGACTGAAGGCATTACTAGTAAATGGGGTTTCGAAGATTGATGGAGGTCATAAGTAATTTGTTCAGTCTCTTAGATCCGTCGCGGCCGAGTGGTTAGCGTATCCGACTGCAGTGCCAGCCTCTGGTGCTGTACATCGCGAGTTCGAGCCTCGGCATGGACGCAGCGGTCTTGTGGCGAGGAGATTGGGCTCCTCCCCCACTCTGTGTCAGCCTAACTTAGCCACCCTCCTAATTATGGAATTAGGGGTACCCGGCTGTATGTCTATACATACATACTTAGACCTGTAATTATTCAATATTGATGGGTTTTCATTCATTCAATTATCAATGCATGAAGGAGTCAAAAATGTCTACAAGCTTTACATCACGTGTGTAAAGATGTTCAAGTCAAGTTTGTGTTTCCACTTGCAGATGTTTTGGCTATTAATTAAAAGTCCTTGCTCTTCGTCGTCGATTGCTAGAAGCTGATTGCAATGGCAAATGCAACCTTTTTTGTCATGTGACTGTTCAGAAGAAACAGTTCCAATGTAAAAAATAAAGAAAATTATTTTAGAGGAAAAAGAGGTCTGATACATAAAATGAGTGACCCTAGTTTACTTATGTTTTTCCTTCAATGTTTTCAGTTTCAATCTTTGCTGGAAAGAACAAAGATAAACATAAATACAGACATAGCTATCTCAGCCCCAAAACAGGGACATCAAATGGCAACGACAGTGTTTCACGTGAAACAGCCTGCCGTACCAGACATGTTTTGACATTCTCTGGCGACAGGGGCAAGCAAACAAGGAGCTTTGAAGTTTGCTTCCAGTAACCAGCTTTATTGTCCCCCTCACAAAGTACCCCTGCGGTCTTGAATCCAGTCTGCAATGTTTGTCGGCCTCTCTGCCTGGCACCCGATGATCGCTCCAGCACTGAACAAGATAATGGTGTAGCTCGACCCTGATTGCGTGTAGACAGGATAATATGACGGTAAAAATAGAGGTTAAGAGTCGAGTGAGAGGTAAACGAAGCCTCTTTCAGAACACCCTTCGAAGCTTGGTGACGACGCGCACTACACGTGGATTTGGTAGTATTTTCTTGATGAATAACATGAAAATGGAAATGGATTTTCTCTCGTGTCGTCAATGCTTGTACTGTGACTCTACTGACGATTCGATTTAATTACTGAGGGTTCATAATAATTATATAGTGTGTATTGGATTTGAAAGAATAATACTTATCTATAGAGACATGGTTAGATCACCCACCTCCTCCTTCGTGCATCTTAGTTGTAAATAGCCCCGTTTTCAGTTAATTTGGCGGTGGACCAAAATGATGGTAGCCATTTGGAGTACTTCTTTGTTAAAATTTACGAGATAATTGAAATATTTTGATCAAAAGTCCCCTCGGAGCTATTCTGTTTAAATATATTTATTTTTTATAATAAGGTAACAACCCCATTTGTTGTTCACGTCTTCTATTAAATTCACCAAGGCGAAGGAATCCCACAGTTGAATAATCATTTGAGAGCCCCGCAATTCACTAATAAATTTCTTCCCATTTATTATATATTTCAAACCCTATAAACGATCAAGATAAATAATTGTATTCCATTATTTGCATTCCACAAGATCATATCTTCATTCGTGGGTTGACGTTCGCTGCAGTAAAATCATTTCATGAATTATTTTCTGGCAAATTAGTTACTACCGCTCTTAAATATTGGTACATTTTACCAATAAGAATGAAATATAATAATTTATGTTACTTCAATAATCATCAATCATTTACAAACTTATACTCGTTCTCCGTCACATTGCTTTCTTTAATGTTCGAAACATTTGTTAATTACCTTCGAGATTATTTGCCGAGTCAAGATATAGTCATTCAGTTACTGAAGAAGTCCCAGGAACACAATTCCTGTCATTTTTCCATGTTCATTTTTCCATGTTCATTTCCATGTTCATTTTTCCATTTTTCCATGTTCACAACCGGGGACGTTGGCTCTGCAGGAAAATGTCACCGGGACACAATGCGCGCCGCAGTGACCGTGGACTTTTTCTGATGCTCCTGGGCGACCAAAACAATGGAGCGACTGAGGGATGCTGTTTTTTTTTTTGCGAGGCATCTGTGCAGAAAACACGGATTTCTATTATTGAAGGCCCCGGAACAATGGACAGTGTAAGGTAGAATGGAGTGTAGATTTTATTCAAAATTAAACAATGATGAAATATGAAAAGGTTGATAGCGAACAAATATTTGATACGTATTTTATCTCAGAAAGGTGATCACACGCTTATTGAGATAGTGTCAAAGTGATCGAGTTGTTATGACTTTGTTAGTAACCTTCTTTACGGCAGCACTAAAGTGAAAGGCTTTCAAAACCGGATAGTGCACGCGTTTTTTAGATAGCATGAAGAAACACTTTACGACAGAGGATAATTCATTGTGATATTTAATGATGATCGTATTGGAGCTACTTTTTGTTTAGAGTATATTACGTGTTCTGGGAAGAAAAACTATAGATCTTTCTGACTTCAATTCGATTCATAAAAAAACATAAAACTTTTTGTATACGTTAAGTTGGCTGCCATTGTTTTGTAGGTAATGTACACAAAAACCCGCAGGAACGTAGCTTTAGTCAAGAGGGAATCCAAATCCTGACCAATGAACCCCAAGAAACTCTAGGTATTAACGCATAAAATAGTGACATCTTCCAGTACCATTTTTCTCACCCCCATTCGCACTGAAATTACTCAGTGCTTTCCACTGCTGTAAATGGCGTCGAAATTGACAAGGGCCGCATACTAACAGGCGAGTGGCTCCCGAGTGAAAGCATCACAGATTGACTCCAAGACTGAGAAAAGATGATCGATATACTAGATCAATAATGACCAGCTGTGGAAGCACGGTAACGCTGACCCAGGAATGGGCGCGGGTGCCATCGCTCCACCTGCTTAAACGCTGACTCCACGGCACGAGAGTTCATTGGGTCAGAAAATGCTGGCTCCTCAGTCCTATACAGAGTGACTTCTTGTTCAGTTTTCCTTTTCCGCAAATAATTTGAGCGATTCAAGTAATGAGTACGCCTATAAGTCATTTAGTGATTATCATAACGTACTTCGAAGAGAGAAGCTCGTCATTATTCTAGCTCATTTGGTAGGTTCCTCACAGTAACCAGTAAACAACAAGCTATGTTTTCATTTAGTCTTCTTCATATCGAGTTCGAACGTCAATTGGTATTAGACTGAAGAATGAATCAATGAGATGCATAGAACAATTGCAAGATTTTTCAGGAAATATCAATCATATGCACGCGAATGCAAAAGGCGCAAAGATTATGCAAAAGATTGGAAGAGTACAGCAATAATGACAAATCGCGCGGACAAACACAGATATTAACAAAGATATTGGACCTGCAGCTTAGACTCGCGCTTCTTTGCTTCCCAGACGCAATAAACAAGATAAAAATATCACTGTCTCATAAAAGTTGCTCATATGAGCAATGATGTGTTGAGTTTCGATGTATTTCTCAGAAAACATTTATGAACGAATTCCTAATAAAAGCCGCTGCTTCCAATTTACAGCGAGAAATTGTATTCACGGCCACGGCATATCCAGACTTGAACATTTGTTGTTGACATCAAATCGAGAAGGACCAGTTATATTGCAAGTGAGAACAAAGTCTCAAAGCAGACTTCATTGCCAATAGCGATCGAGTCTTCAGTGATCTGGATAAAGACGTTTTAACGTATTATTTTGCGTTGTTCTAGAAACGTTTCCTAAATAAAATCATTAGATATATAATTTTTTTTTCTCTGTACAATAAAATTATGGAAATTCATGTCAACGGTCATACGCGGTAAACTAAATATTATGTTTTTCTTTATTAACATCACAATCCGATAGGCATTAAACCAGGATACCTAATATTGAGCTAAGGAACATTCACATATTATGCTATATTGCTAAAAAATAAAAATAAATCTCTTGGTCCCGTTCAGCTAGCTTTTTCCTTTTTTTAGGGTCATTGATCAAACATGATCGTGAACGTGATAGATGATAGTAAATGTTCATACTTACGTTGCCATTGATAATATTATTGGATCAAACTTCAAATACTCAGACAATATTAGATTGAACCTATTTGAAATATAATCAAGCTTATATATGGCGCAAAGTAAGATAAAACACTTTGCGATCTAGATGAAATGGCACGTCAGATGACCGTATTAGTAGAAGAGCACCTAGCTGTGGAGTACAACTAGCGAAAACACTGTTTACCTCATCACAATGACGGCCTCAGCTCTTCGCTGCCTCTGGAGGATGCCCTGTTAAGGTCATACCCTTGCCTACCCTCAGTTCCTCGCTGCCTTCGAATGATGTAATTGCATGTTTACCTCTTCCCAATGCCTACCCTCAGTTCCTCGCTGCCTTCGAATGATGCCATTGCATGTTTACCTCTTCCCAATGCCTACCCTCAGTTCCTCGCTGCCTTCGAATGATGCCATTACATGTTTACCTCTTCCCAATGCCTACCCTCAGTTCCTCGCTGCCTTCGAATGATGCCATTGCATGTTTACCTCTTCCCAATGCCAACCCTCAGTTCCTCACTGTCTTCAAACGATGCCATTGCATGTTTACATCTTCCCAATGCCTACCCTCAGTTCCTCGCTGCCTTCGAATGATGCCATTGCATGTTTACCTCTTCCCAATGCCAACCCTCAGTTCCTCACTGCCTTCAAACGATGCCATTGCATGTTTACATCTTCCCAATGCCTACCCTCAGTTCCTCGCTGACTTCGAATGATGCCATTGCATGTTTACCTCTTCCCAATGCCTACCCTCAGTTCCTCGCTGCCTTCGAATGATGCCATTGCATGTTTACCTCTTCCCAATGCCTACCCTCAGTTCCTCGCTGCCTTCGAATGATGCCATTGCATGTTTACCTCTTCCCAA
>SDVV010025772.1:0-12366 GCA_016164225.1 Gammarus roeselii | reverse complement strand
GAAGAGGAGACAGTCAAGAGTGCCATGATCTATGTATCTGAACTAGATAAAATTTATCTGTCTTCAATATCAGTCAGATCAAAGATGACTTCTCCGACGTACGGTGTGCGAGTCTGAGGGACTTTCAGGATGAAATTTATGTTGCTCATTACAAATTTATGAAGTGGATAATGAATAGATGTAAATTTATTATTATCTAGCCATTTGTCATTATTTTTCTTTTATTATTATCAATCTCTCAAGGGAGCTGGGATCAAGCATGCTATAGTGGTCCATTTTGGTAGGGCATTGTTGAAGAAGTTGAAGGGGAGGTCTTTAAGGTCTTTACGGAGGATGAGGCAGGCAGATGGTGATGAAGCAAGGTGATGATTAGGAGAGAAGTTGAGGTTGTTCAACGTAGAACGCTTGGGGCCATGCTTAGCAGAGAATGATGCTGAGAAATCTGCTGCTGCAGATCTCTTGAGTGAGGAGATTTTATGTTTTTTTCGATAAGCAAACAAAGCAGTCAGGATGATGGCATAAGCGATTCAATAATGACTCCTTGGCCACATCTTCTTCCTCAACCGGATGGCTGAGAAGAAGCCCACCAGACTTTGCTGCCATGTTGACTGGCGACCTAATAGGTTGGTTGTTTGGGTTGGTTCAGGTGTCACTGTACCTACCGGAAAGCTTAGGTGGAGTTTATGGAGATGAAGTTTACCTTTATAGGTGATTTCAACAAATAGTGAGGACGCAGGACGAACCATATGCACTGCGCAATATAGCTGAAACGAGACTCTCATAAAGAGATATCTAGGTGTCTTCATTAGTAGCGATTTAACAAGCCACGTCAACGTAACGATGCTACCAAAAAAAAGGCAATAAAATGTCAGGTTTGATATCTCTCACTATCTCGTACAAGAGCAGACACAGTATTCTATATTTTTAATTTGAATTTGTTAGATTTCACCTCGAGTTTAAAGTCCAATTCTGGTCTCCACATCTTAGAGAGACGTCATTTAACTGGCGTAAATCAAACTTAGAGTTACCAAAATTAGCTCTACTTCGGGCAATAAATCGCACGGAGACAGACTACGTGAACTCAACCTATAAGCGTCGAGTCAGAGATGACATGATCGAAGTGTGGAAGATTAAGAAAGTGGAGGAAAACGGCGACCGAGCGGAACTTTATAAATATAAATGAGAAATGAGTGACCCGGAACTATTGGTACAAAATCGTTGGCAGGCGTTTCTAAATCAACATCACCCGCAATTTCTTCACGTATAAAGTGATCGAGGAATGATTCATACTTCCAGCGAAAGGTGTAAACAGCAATACAATTGAACGTTCAAATCACGGCTCCACAAATTCCAGCAAAATCGCTGATAAAAAGCTCCCTGCTGGAGCACGCTTAACTGCTATTCGTTGAATAGGTCGTGGGTAAGGGGCTTTACCTCCAGGTGCTTATTTGAATTGTTTCGAATTTCATCGTAAAATGCGATTTCCTACTACAACCTTTCTCTTTCATAATCTTTTATTATAGCAATTAAACAGACGCATGATGTACTCCTAGACCTTCAATTTCAGAACTATTCATCTAACGATCATAAGGATACCCATTTCGGCTAAAGGGCCTATTATTATCTTCTTACACTTTTAAACACACTTCTGAACACTTGCATCCCGTTTCTCAATTAGACGGCAAACGACGATAGAGCACACAAGGGTTACGCCATTACTCATCCATTCACGATCATTCACTACTCACGCCTTCCGTTGCACACACTCACGTCACCTCCTTACTGAAGTACTCGTCCCTAATTCATGTTCCACGCTATCCATTCAGTCACTTTTGTCTTTTTCTGGATCTACGCCCACTCACCAGAGCATTCGTCACCCTTTCCCACAATCTCCCATCATTCATTCTCGCAATGTGTCCGAAGCACCTCAGAACACGCGAATCCACTCTGTCAACGTTACTTCGTGACTATCGCGTTCAAATTGGAACATCTTCGATATTGATCCTATCTATCTGCGTCATTTCTCCTCTACATTTCATCTTGAAACATTGAACTTTTTTCTCATCATCTCTCTGCCACCTCAGTCAACAGCTCCCCTACCCCCATCTCACGTAACCCTCTATTTGCTACCATGCCAATGGTCCTGCACCTCATAACGCCCTCCAGTGCACCCACCACTTTATACCCCTTATTCACTCTGCATTTCTTCTCAGTTCCCATTCAAACATTCTTTTCCTCATTAGAGCCCACGTATCTTGGAACCCTGAACTTCCTCCATTGACTTCCTATGCAGGAGATTACTAAATCTGAAGAAAGGTCTGCGTTCTTGGGCACCTAGGTGAAAGCTCTGAAACAGCACTGAGGAGAACTGGGGTACCAGTGAGGAGTTCCGCTCTAGGATGAAGGGTCAGCGGCTTCTGGTGAAGAACTGGGGACTTATGGGTCTAAGCTCTTGCGGCACTAGTGGGGCACTTGACATGTGCACCCGCTCCTTTGGCATCAGATCTTTTTTTCCAAATTCGGGTTATCAGTCTCATTTGATTTATCAGCGTGAGTAGACAACAAGCCAGGCAACTGTCCGGATGTTAAATATCTGTTTGTTAGAACCCAGAAGGGAATACTAAGTAATGTAAACATATATGTATACATATTTACTGCAATCGTTTACTGCATTCATAGTCGGCGGGTGGGGGGGGGGCGAGGAAGCATGGATAAACACACAGTTCTCTTCTTAATTGTACATAAGAAGCTTGGGTAAAACAAAATGCGATGCGGGATTCGGCAAACTACGCAACACGATAACACAGACTAAAGGAATCCTATAATATCAACGTACCAATAATACTCGAACAAGCCCAGATGGGCACACTACAGTGAGTTACCTTACACAGACTCGTTACGACTGAGCCCTACGGGCTCTTACAAACTTGGGTACACGATTCCTTGGATTCGCGACAGACTGGGTTGGTATCAAAAGTCATATACTCCTATCCTAGTTATTGTTATTTAACCGCAAGTTCGATGCGCAGATCCCTGAGTTCGAAGCGCTGCTTGCAGCAGAAACCACGCGCCGTAGTAGGTGCTGGTCGGACGTTCCCTTGGCACGCGCCAGTGCCGTAGACCTGCGAGTGGCACCAGAGGTTGCCGTTACCGTGCTGAGAGGATGGCGCGTTGCATACAATCGTCTGTGTCGACGAATTCTGAAGACTACGTTAAACGTGATTCAAAATAAGATCAACTACCACAGCTGAGTCCTAGGTTGCCTATCCTACAATCATGAGGTAGATGCACGGTCACTAGGGTCGCTATTGCTATATTTGATGTCGATGTTCAGTCACTACTGTTTAGATGATGATTACAGTATCTTGTTGTTTGACGTAATTCACTACCAAACAAGGAGTCAATGATCAACTAATGCTACTGTTCTTATAACGACTACTAACACTCAGGGCGGCAACGGCGTAGACGGCGCTATTTTCTAATGAACGGAGAGAGACGGGCAGCGCGGCGGTGCAGGAGTTTCTTATGCAGGTCTTCACATCTCAACTGGGGAACCCGGTTTGAGCTCCGCTCTCGCCTTTTATCGGTCCTCAACGGAAGCGGTGACGATCACGTGACACGTCCAGCTAACTGGATTCATCCAGCTGCTTCCTTATGAGGCCGTTGTGGGGTGACGTGTTAGCACCAAGACCAACTCAGCGTCTGCTGAGTTCTATCTTTGTAAGCATTCCAATAATTGGATTTGATAGAAGCATCTAGCTAGTGATGCATTGCTCAAGCATGCAATTGACCCATGAGGGTAAAGATGTCAAAACCCAGACTTATTATGTACCAACGATGGTTGATGGTGGAAATATGATGGAAAGTTCGGATGGGTCACCTAATATGTGACCAAGTTTGTACATCCCATCTTTCCATTAGTAGTATGCCCCGGGGGCTACAAATCTTCTAGCATATCCACATTTACTAGCAGTCCCATCCTCTCACTCACAATATCGAACTCTGACACAAGACTGAAATACTTCTCCTCCGAACGTGCCGACAGTGCCGTTTTATCCTCAAGCACCAACTGAGAACTGCTTACTACCACTTTTGCTTCCCTCAACTCCAACCCTCGATCAAATGTACTCTTGTTTACCTCTCAAATCTCTCCATATCCTTCGTATCAATGTCACTGGGAACCAGGATCTGACCTCAACCCTTACTCTGAGACATGTTCTGCTGTCAACCAAAGTAGCCCTGGACAGCTCCGAACAATTTCCTGGTTACTACATACACCCAACACAACACTACAACGCCTTCATGACGACCTGACGGAAAGCCTTTCCAGTTCTATGAAAGCCCAGACCCTATCATTTTCCATGCAAGATTATTCTCTTACCAGTCTCACTGCAAAAATTTGACCTGATCAAAATGTAAGACTCTACAGTCATATCGTTCATCGTCGATCGCATAATCTCTACAATATTTAACCCTATTATTCAACATTCTGCCGTACAAATTTGCCCTAATCAAGAGTATCACTTGAAACAACATATCATTGAATATGAGATGTCGATTGCGTATCTCAAATAACTTAATATCATAGACGTGTCTAACCAAAAAACGCTATACTTGCGTATGGTTTTCTCGACTCACGTGACTTCACGCGCATCGCATGATGTTCTCAGGGTGGTAGGAGGTCTAAACATTTTCCGTTTACACCGTGTGTTGAAAATCCGCTTTGCGTACGGATTTTTTTTGTTGACACACAATCGAGTACAGTGATACTAATGTTTTGCGTTGATTATCGATCAAAAATTCTGTTATTCCGTATGAAGTAAATGCAACTGAAGTGATTTCTCCTTCAGGCAGTGAATATAAACATTCAGAACACAAATTGAATAATTCATACTGTTTTCCTGAGCGACTATTTATTCAGTATTTCACAATATTTATGGTGTTTATTGTAACTATTTGAATATTATCGTGTTTTAAGTACGTCAAGACTAAACTTGGTTATAATGTTCCAGAACGTCAGTAGGGGAAAAACGTATATAGATTGGAATATTGATGATAATTAATAAATACATATTAACGATAGAGCAGCTAACTATTAGTTTAATTGCCGCGTAGAACCAAAAAAGCCCTATGTAGAGAGACAACAGTCACTTTTGTGCATCTAATATTAAAACGTTTCTCCTATTAGTCCAAGAGTTTGTTCGTGGGTCGATTAAATGTTTTGAGCATGTATATCCAATAGTCAATTTTTTACAATTTTTTTTTAAAGAAACACTTATCGAACTTCGGAAATATACACACATGTTTGAAAGTGGGCGAAACATGCATTGGCATTTGGTACTCCCTTTATTTGCAGAAACATGCTGGTGCTTGTATCAAGTTATTTAGAAAGAAACGATGCAAGATTTTCGCCCCACCTACACTAAGCTCTCCTTATCACTCCATTTAATCATTCAATTGGCCTCAAAATGAAAATTGAAGAATAAATTTACTGATAAGATGGCAATTAAAATAACAGTCAAGAACCTCATGCATACATCGCAAACGGCAACAATTGCTCCATGATTTTTTTATTATTATTTTTTTATTTCCATTCGTTCGTTTGCAATCAGAAGTGGTTGAAATTGAAAAAAAAAATTGATAACCTTGCAATGCTGTCTACGGCTTGATTTATTGATTCGTTCTCTATTTGGACGTATTTAGTAGTTTATGAGTTGGGTAGCAGAAATAGCCTTCAAGATGCAAAATTGCAATCCAGTCGCTATGTTGACAACGCGCAGGTAATATTGGTGACATGTGCAGGAATTATTTTGACTTGGTCGTAGGTTCATTGAATTCCCTGCAGGGGTTAAGATAACTTGCATCATACTGTGAGCTATTGTAGTTGGAACTGCTTCGTCAAGTTCTTCAAGTTAAAGACTCAGGATAACGCCCCGGCTCGCTCAGCCTGCACCGCTATAACATTTACATAAATTAAAGATGCAAGACTCCTGGTGGGGCAACATTGTTCACCGGATTTGAATCATAGTGCAAGTTTGGGCATAGGTGATCCTCACACAATTTTCAAGGGCGGATGAACAGCAATTTTTGCTATTGGCTGAATTTTTGACAGTTATCTATAAACTGACGGAATCGACGAACGAGATGCTGTTTAACGTCAAAAGTCGCCATCACTTAAACATCCAGTTGTAAAGAGTGAACGCATGTTGAGCAATTGTTTTGATGAATTTCAAAATTATTCCATATTGCAATATGCTATGTTGTAATGATCAGCCCTCAAAGTGACCATATCAGAAATCAAATGTCATTTATGAAGTTAAAATTTATTAACGTTTTTCGGTTCAGAATACATCATTTTGATTTCATTTCTGTAGACTAAAGAGAAGTCTGAATGCAGCCTAACAATAATTGCAGTCAGAGCAATATAACCCGTAATGGCCTCTTAACCTCCGGAAAAAAAGGTATGATCTTCTGATGTTTTACCCTGTTTCAATACCTTTAATTTTTAGAATAATCTTCATAATCAAATTTATTATAAAATATGCTGGAAATATACTTGAAAAACTTTTCACGCTGAAAAACATTTGATTTCAACAATCTCAAATGGCATTTCGTCGGAGTGTAATCTATGAAAACATTTTTAAAGAGGATGTATGAAGCAAGCCAGCTTACCATTTTCAGGTTGTACACATGTCTTATTCGACAACAAGCTATTTATTGTTTTACATTTGTTTTCAATTTTTTTTTTAAGTCCACAAAATGATTTTACAATGCTGTATTTACACCCAAATGATCCGTAAAAAAAAATTCGTCGAGGACCCTACGGTTTCCCAAGTTATTAAATGTTTTTTCCCCATTTTCTCGCGACCCGTTGCACGAACTTCTCCTGCCCAAAAATCTTTTTAAAGTTGGGAGTTTTGGTCGTCTTCAAGTTGGATGTAAAAGAAGTAATTAGGCTGCTTAACATAACAGGCAAAGTGAGGTTAAAATAATATTATTCGAAGAGCGGTAACAACTGCCCTACAAGACCTCTAATCTGCTGTTTAATTTCACGAGGCCCTGTAAAGATTTTATAATATGCAATTACGCGTTCAACTATCTGCTGGTGACCATCTGCTGATAAAAGGAAGATTAAAAGTGGAACATGGATGGAAGGGGAAAAAATGGGAGTAGCAAGAGAGGTGGTGAAGGTGAGTAAGCTGAATGTGAAATGCAGAGCTGAAGAGTTCCAGCGGGCGTTGAGTTTGGAATATGACAACGTGAGAGGGCAGGACCTGCAAGATGTGAAGGAAGAGTGGGAGACGTTCAGAGAGACCATGTTTTGATGTCCGAACAATGGGTGTAGTGTGCGCCGTGTGGACGAGTGCAGGCGGAGGGTCAAACAGGCAGTGGCGCAAAAAAAAAATTCTGAGGAGTAGTTGCAAGCGATGTAGGTGGGCTATGACAACTATAATCAGAAGAGGCAAGACGTAAAGCGAGTGGTGAGGTGAGCCAAAAGACACGCTGAAGGCAGGTGCTACAGACGGTAGTGCCAGAACTTTTAGGTGAACGAAAAGATGGTATGGAAAGAGATGCAGAGGGTGAGAGAGGGAGAGACCGAAAAGGAGGAGGCGGTGAAAGTTGAAAACGGCTAGTTGTCGATAGAAGGTGGTGGTGTACGGAAAAGATGGGCCGATATTCTGATGAATTGTTGAATGTCGAGGATGACAGAGATGCTGACATTGTTGTTGTGTGTGATGGTGCGCGAATGCCTTTTTTTGGAGAAAGACTTGTTGCGGACAATACTAGGGAAGAGGTGCAGGAGGCGGTGGAGGTGATGCAAACAGGGAAGCCCTCGGCTTGTACAGTGTTTCGACCGAGTTCATGATAAGGGGTGAAGTAACGATTGCTGAATGGCTGGAAAGGCTGCGGAACTTGTGTTTAGTAGCGGACGTGGTGCCAAATGAGTGGCGCGGTGCTTGCATTGTTCCGCTGTACAAGGACATAGGAGATAAACGTGAGTACTGCAGTTAGAGATGTATTATTAAATTATGTGTTATCGGAAAGTTGTACGAGCGAGCGCTGATCAAAAAGATTGCATGCTGTAAGGAGGGTGCAATTAGAGAGGAACTGCGCGGCTTTGGGATTGGTAAAGGGTGTGCCGATCAGATTTTTGAAGTAAGACAAGTATGTGTGAACTACTTTGCGAAGGGAAAGGATGTGTTTTGGGCGTTCATCGATGGAGTTTTACCCGATATTAAACTTGATTGTTTTGACAAGAAGTCGATCGAACATGTGTTCAATCATGTCATTGTTCTTGTGAGCGGTTTATTTAGAGCAAGTAAACCTTAGGGTATGGTATAAGCTTTTTACACCATAATTTTCATTTATCAACTGAATAGATGTATTCTTCATTGCCATGTGTTAAAAGAACGCTACTTGTTTTTGTCTGCTCCAATCGTTTATTTACGCTAACTTTATCCAATAGATAACTTTTGCTACCAGCTACATCAAAGTTTTGTGGTCCCATCACATGTATACCATGACGTACACTTTCTTGAATCCAAGCCTCATTTTCATTTTGATTTGCAAAATTCGCTGCGACGATGGGATCTGGAATGGGTGTTTGCAGTTATTTATACATCACATTCAACCTTTTATTGTTTAGATCGGAGCGTTTCATGGATGTATTGAAGTTGAGGTTATTTAGTAGTTCTGTAAAAATGTTTCCTTCACACTGAACACCATTCAGGAATAGAGAGTGACCATGGAACATGCGATGAAAAAATCCGTCAACGAGTGTAACATGTGTAGCAGCTAACGCACTTTCATCTGCATTTTTAACACGGATTTGGCAAACCGTTGTTCTTCACGGTGCAGAACCTACAAACAACTTGCTTGCCTTACACTGAGTCTGCTCCTTTCAAGGAAACTGATCTCTTCACGGTGCGGAACCGTGAACATTCTCTAAGCCAGGAGCTCAAGTCGACCATTTCATTATCCGACCCGGGAATACGAAATTCCATAAAGGAATTGGCAATTCTACCATCATACAGGCTGCTGTTTGTACCTAGATAATTTCTTTCAAATTTCGACTCGATACTCGATTCAATTAAATATTTCTCGTTTACGGATGATTTCATTGTTTTCTAAAGGGGCTTCTAGTCCTGACATGTGGAGAGATGATCCGCCAAGCATGTTGTGGTATTTAACCTCACCCGAAACTAACGTTAATAGTGAACGAACAGTGGTATTTATTAGTAATGAAATAATGGACGACATGACTCCATCTTTCTTCCACGGTTCTTCTTTGGTTTACGTTTTATGTTATTTTTCCTGCAACCTTGCCTCCAGCCATAGCTTTCTTTACATCATTCGTGAGTGTAGCAATCCCATATTCCTTGGTTGATCTTCGCATATCTTTCTGCTCCGAATAATCGTGTGCCATGTTTTGCCCCATATCGGCAGCTGCAGGCAGTACAGTTTTTCGTAGAAAAGGCAATTTACGTCTTACAAGACTTGCTATGGTTGAGCAGAATCCGCTACCCCTCTGGTACGATCTCGGACTTGTGAATCTGTCAATATCATGTAAACTTCCACCGCGTATTTTGTCACGTTTCGCGAATAGAGCTTTGTATTGTTTGTATGACGAATATGCATGTACCACCCTCATGATTGCTAGTTACCAAATGACCTTATTTACATCAAGCGTTATAATTACATTGCTCCAGCTTCTTTTAAAATGTAATACGCATAGGCTCAATCCACTATCCATGAACGGGATGATACCGCCAACACCATCTCGTAGATCGATGGAAATGAAATAAATATGACTACGCTGTATTTTTTTATATATGACATGTGCATGCGTAAATGAATAAGATTCATAAGTTGAAATAACATTAAGAATATTGACTTGCTTGTCCCACATAAAGCTGCGTGAAATAATATCCGAGTAAACGTATATGTTGCTTACAGTGTTGTTCATATATGACATCTTTTCACTTACGGCATCTTCCCCGACATTATATTTACACATTGTTCAACCCAATAAATCAGCCGATCTATCTCCAACAACGAATCAATTCACCGTAGCTTCAGTATATTGAAATTGTGACATGTTTTTTTAAAATGATTTCATTGAACTTATATGCGTTGTGTGGCACTATCATATTCAAACAATTTTCCTTCATCTCTAACGATTCGTTCCCTTAACAGACTTTTTCTGATATTGATTTCTAGCTCGTGAATGTGTTCTCCAAATGTATTGCTCGAGATATTTTTGCTAGGAAGAAACAAAGCAGTTTCATGCCCGACTCCTTTATCTTTATCATTAAAATAGTCTACGTAGAATACAATGTTGTACTGTTCAAGGTGTCTTTTTTATCTTGAATCAGTCGTTATAGAATACTTCTACATGTCCAACGCTCCACTCTCCTTATAAATGTATTCCTGGATAAATGTTGTTAGAAAACTTGAAGATGCGTTGTTTTGTTACAATTAGCTACTGTCCAGCGATGAGACATAGACAAAAAAGTTCTCCGGTTCCTGCCCTGGGTTCTACGACATACTGACAACAAACCGCTTGTGGACAACAATATACTCTAACTAGGTGGACTATGAAACATACATGTTCAGGCATATATTTATATACACATACTTATAATTTACAACATCTTAGGTACATTTAGAGAATAAAACCTGAATGTACTTTCGTCATTCACGCGAGTACACTCACCAAAGACTGCCTCATCCAGCTTGCGTATCTTCAAGTTAAATCCATGTGTAGATCGACATCATCACCCAAAACACACCGCTTTCTAATCAACTTAATTTTTTTCATTTTTTTATTGTATGTCCATAGGCAAGAGTTGTGCACGAATCGACATAGTAGCGCATAGTTTCAATCTTACTTAGGTTAGTTTGATATTGCGAACAGTTTGAAGCTGGCACGCTTGCTAGCGAAGGTTGTATATGGTCTCATGTTTTTTTTCTGGTTATGGATATCTCTGTATGGTTCATGTCTGATTTTGACTTGTGTCTGGTAATTGATCTCCTGTGCAGCTGATTTGTTACGTTGGACTCAAGCAACATACTGTAACACTTTGGTTGCAAGCAAATGATTTCACTCTAGTAGTCGTTGACTGTTTCGCTTTTCATTAGTCCCAGCTGTCCTTTTTTTGCTTCTCGTACAAGGGATGATTTTTGGGGTGGTTGGAGAAGTACGTGTATTTAGACAATGGGAGCTTGTCGCATTTTCGCCTCAATGTCATCCACACCTTTGAACTGGAGCAACAACGAGTCTATGTCCGGGTAGATGATCGAGACGTTGTCACTGTATTTGGGTTAAAGAGTGTCATAAAAGAAGCCGTAGACTTTTGCTTTGGCTTTTCCAAGCACGTAGAATTCAACTTGGAGTGGGTGTACAATTTGGATATTTTTCTGCTTGAGGATCATGATGATGGTTTCAGGGCAATAGCGTAGCAGTTTTCCAGGAGGGGGTTCGCAGCGTGTTTTCGGAACTCGTTGGCTGTGCACACGACCTTTGCCTCTAGGCTTCTGTTGAGCGGATTGAACAAAAGCTTGCCGTATATACTATTTGATAAAGGCTGACATAGTTACTTTTCGGAGGAGTTCGTAGATTCTTGACGTTTTTGGATATTTTTCATGATGAAGGATTTGAAGACAGGTTCCTGTTATATTCGAAAGATTCGATGAACCTTGGTGACTTCCAGATGATTCCAGGGCCATGAGGTAGTCAGTTTGAGGTAGATGACTAGCAACCGGCTTACGATATGCTCGTTTCCTGTTTATGAGATGTTCCGAGCCTGCCAATCAATTTTTTTGTGAAGGGCGGAATATCGTCCAAGCTGACTTCTTTGTGATGTTGCAGCAGTGGCAGCTCGTCTGCTTGCCGTGCAACTTTGTCGCTGACTTGAGCATCGGTACGGACAGTGTATGCGTACTCGACAGAACAGGCCGCGTTTACCAAGTCAAAAGCTTGAATTTCTTCAGGTTTGAGCTCGTTGATTTCGCCAATAATAAGGGACTCACTCAAGCATCCACTATAAAGACTGTTAAAGTCCCACATTGCTGCTGAAGACATAGGTGGTTCAGGGTCAAAATCTTTGCATCATGGATTGTATAACATGGTATGTCCTTTTGTCAACGTCACAAATAGCCTCTTGTATTTATGATGATTAGGTGGAGTAGATCGATATCTTTACCAAATCCAGTTTCATCTTGCCTTCGTAGAGAGCAGCTTGCATTGCAAAGCCGGGGGTCGCGTGGCATGGTCTCCTTAATCTTTTGGAAGACTTCGGCCAGTAGCAACGTGTCGATAAGGAGGTAGATGATCATATGGTCACGAAGGGTCTTGCATATATA
>SDVV010025771.1:0-12367 GCA_016164225.1 Gammarus roeselii | reverse complement strand
AAACAGACACATGCACAGCATATCAAGTAATATGATTTGTTCATAGTTCTCTGCATTATTCTTTGTAGTAGGTTCATCAAGACAGAATTTGATGTTTGAATTCAGGTAACTAAATTTTCAAAACCTAATCACGACTTCTGGTGTCACTAACACAGACGAAATAATGATTTACCCAGTCTTATTTGGTGAGGAAAGCTGTATTTTAATTTTATTCATCAGATGTCAGTCCATTATTCCAATTTTGTCAAAGCTAACAGGAGCAAATATTGCTTTGCTGACGGATTTAACAACTAGTGAATATTATTCCCGTCGATGTCTGAATATAATAACAATTGAACTTTGTTTTGTATCGATCGCAACATCGAGATTACTTCATTACTGCATATTGTTGACTGTAGTTACTTCATTAATTTGATAATACTATATTTTTATAGCTATACTTTATTTATGTTATCGCTTGATTTATTTCTTAATTTAGGATGGACCTCTACAACGCAATGCAATATTTTACCCGGCGACAATAATACTTCTTTCTTTCTTTCTGATTCCATGCAAATCATTGCCCAAAGTTGATCTGATCAACTCATCATAAGCAGTAGTGCCTATAGCAACATTGGTAAACCATTTAAATGACAGGAATGTGGGAGGGTTGTCATTTCAAAAGAAGCATTCCTACTCTGACGAAATTTGTGTCCCTATTACACAATTATTGTCACCATGACAATACGGTTCCAGACTGCATCTAAAGTTAATGCGGAGCTATTACACAATTATTGTCACCGTGATAATGCGGTTCCAGAGTGCATCCAAAGTCATAGGGTAACCGCGTGTGCTCCAACGTTGGAGGGCCGGTAATGGATATCAAAATGTTAATCTGAAAACAATAAAATACCATCGGGGAGACGTAATCAACAGGTCAGAGGAGATTTCACTAGTTCTCTTACATCTGATGTAAGTGTCGGAATAGGGTGTTTTCACAGGATCCGTATTAATGCAATAAAAATTGTTATAGGGATCACAATTTTATCACAGTAGCACAGTAACAATATGGTTTCTGAGTGCAACCAAACTCGGCATTCCATCATCAATAAATTATAATATTAAACATTCAATATAACGAAAAAACCATCATAGCAATTCGATTTTGAAACTTGAAGAGTATGCTAAGAAAAATGTGGTGCTATTGGTAAAATAACGTAATTTTGACTAATGGAATTTCTCCCACGTATCCATCTCATTTAATTAGATCATCAACTGAAACACCACCTCCTTTTGCTTGCTCCATCCTATTTATCACAGCTAGAACAGCTCAATGGCCAACTTCGGAGGCCAATTGTAAAATTTGCATCCGAATACTTTTTAAGGAGCGTCGTTCATTGATTGCTGGCCCTTAGAAGGCAGGGAAAATGCAAGAAGGACTGTGACTGAAAGCAGTGGCTTGGATAATAATTGTGAAGACATTTTCTGCTGCGA
This sequence comes from Gammarus roeselii, assembly GCA_016164225.1. Classification (NCBI taxonomy): domain Eukaryota; kingdom Metazoa; phylum Arthropoda; class Malacostraca; order Amphipoda; family Gammaridae; genus Gammarus; species Gammarus roeselii. The sequence continues at coordinate 10,894 of SDVV010025771.1, read as the reverse complement.
TGAGGAAAACAAGTGCGGGCAATAGAAGTGGCATACGTCGAAAGAAACCCCTATAGCTAATAATGAAGAAAGGATTAGGTTTGATGAATGATGTAATGAGAGTATACAAATTAAACGTGGAATGACTTTCATTATGGGACGCAAATTGAACAAAAATAAATCAAATTAATATCAATCCACACCTCAGAATTTTTTTTTCAGAAAATGTCCACTATTGTGCCTACTTCTAACTTTGACAATTTTGTTTACGATCTTCATCGTGTCTCCTTGACAATATTGTCCGCTGTTCCTACCATACTTGCTATCCCTCGTGTTTCGATATTTTGCTCTTCTCATGACATTAATAATTGCTGCTGTAAGCTGTATTATTTGTGGTTGCAGGCACGACTGGTAAAGATTAAGTTTCATCAATAGAGGCAGCTGAGATCTTGTCCTGTCTCAGTGAGCTCTGAGTTTTTGACAACGAAGTTAAGATGATTTTACAGACGAAGAGACGAAGTCTAAGTCGCTGTATACAAGAAGAAGGCAATTCTGTGTTTTGCTACTGCACTTAAGGCTATTTATCAGCAATGGAACTTCTTCATTATTTCTCAACGATTCATAACAAAGTCTAAAAATGTGAATTGCTACAAAACGAATAAATTTTTGCCTATATCTCAATTGGTCATTCGGTGATTCTAAAATAGAACTCTATAGGTGTTAAGTTGGTTCCAATACACCATGTACCCGTTCATCCTTTCTAAGGAAAATCAGAGATATTGATCAGCAATGTGAAAAGATAATGGGAACTTCGCAGGAAAACCGTTACCGCATCATGCTGCCCTCACTGCATATCAACTGGGGACTGACGAAGCAATTTGTCTAGACATTAAATAAAGATAGTTTCTCATTCAGGTAAATTGCATCATAATTTACTGGTCAGAGCGAAGAGAAAGCAGGTTGAGGTTGAAACTTTCGTCTCCCATAACGCTGACGTTGTGACTGCCACAAAGTGCCGCAAAGTTTTTTTTTTTTTTAACAGTTAAAATAATGGCACGCGCCTGAAAAATATTGCATTGTAGGTCTCGTATGAGCGAGTAAACTTAAATATAAATGTTCAATTCATTAAACACAACAATTGGAATGTTGAATTAATCTAAAAGCAATAAATATATTGGAAGGAAAATATTTGATCCACATCTGAATAAAGTCAATTTAGCAGATTATTTAGTAATTAACGGCTTTTAATACAATGCAGGTCTTATGGATACAAAAGATATGTTCGCTCTATACGCCTCATGATCTGAAATTGTGAATGGTTTTAATCCTCCATATTTGTGGCACTAATGACCCTAATGATCATTCCTGGAAACCTGTCGTATTGTAGTATGTGAGTGATGAAAACTATTCGGAAAAGAAATTTTTATTATACACGTTAATTTACACTATTGTTATACGTTATAATCTCAATAACAGTAGCCAATACACATCATTTAATTCCCTGCTTCCCGCTATTTTCTTCCCTTGAATCAGAATCAGTGGCCTCTTACTTAACCATCAAGTGATTGAAACCAAAACGTTTCCTTTATGATGCTTTTGTATGTATCCCGGCGATAAACAAAAAGATGTTATCATAAACATGAATAATTGATTCCTATTATTTTTTGGTCGTGATGACTTACAACGGTGATCAGGGCTTACGGTGGTAATGGGGAAAAGGCCACGGAGGTATTCAGAGCTAACAGTAGCGGCGAGGTTCTCCGGGGTGAAGGATAACCTATTGTTTACAGCCGCGGTGAGGGTTTGCATTAGTAATTAGGGCCTACTATGACAGCGGAGGCTAACGATTGTAATGAGAGCCAACAGTGACGGCAGTAGCTTATAGTGGTGATGAGGGTCGAATTGGGCGATCATGGCTTGAGGTGGTAATGAGAGACTACACTTCCGACGAGTGCTTACGGGCGGTAATGAGAGTCTGCAGCGGCGGCTAGGGCTTGCGATAGTAATGTCAGCCTACATTGGCGGTGAATGTTTACACAGCCCACATTGGCTGTGATGCCTACGGCTGAAATGATAACTTACAGTTACGATCAAAGCTTACGGTGTTAATGGAGCGTACGATGGCATTGGCGTCTAACTACCGCATTAAAGGCTTACGCTGGCAGTCATGTATTACATTTTCTGTGAAAGCCTATTATAACAGTCAAGGTTCCTACTGACTATGAGGGCTCATGATATCAGTCAAGTCTTACATTGACTGTGAGGGCTGATAGTGGCAGTCAAGCCTTGAATTAGGTGTTCATAATGTCACTGACTACGGACGATGGCATTAAAGTGAAGTCTTTCGATTGCAGTGATGGCTTACAATGACTTAGAACTGAACTAACGGAGTAGAGGAAGGATTCAGGCAGCACTAATGGGATGATAAATGCAAACATGAGGTCACCGATACACTGCCTGATGAACTGGTTTGAAGATAGTAAATCTGTTCGTTCTTTTTCGATAAACTCGGGGGCAGTTTCTTTGCCGATCGCGCTGAAGCAGCAAACAAAACGGGATGATGTTTTAAAGAAAATTTAAATTGTATCCGTTGTTGGTTAGCATCGCCTATGGTTTAATGAGCTCTAAATTACAGCCGTTAACAAGAGGGGGAAATGATGGCCGGGAAAGCCACGCGCTTGACCCTGGGTGGGGAAATGCCATTCTTCCAGAGGAGACTGTATTGGCCAATCTCATTACCCTAATCAGGCCCGATATGTTCCACGTCAGACCATGGCACTGACATCAATATACCTCCCATCGCTTTTCCTTTGCTTGATTGACTAAGAGGCTTTATTATTAGTGGTATAATTAGCTTGAATGCTGTTGAAATCATCGCAACAAAGAACAAGAACAAGTCGCAAGCCAAAATCTGTTGATCTTGATATATTTGAAAAATTATTGGAGTTGCATTTCGTTAACATTCTTGTCGTAAGTTCAATTAAGACATTCTTGTCGTAGGTTCAATTAAGACATTCTTGTCGTAGGTTCAATTAAGACATTCTTGTCGTAGGTTCAATTAAGACATTCTTGTCGTAGGTTCAATTAAGACATTCTTGTCATAGGTTCAATAAAGACATTCTTGTCGTAGGTTCAATTAGTATAAAGTGCTTACAACATTTTTGAGAACAAATGTGCGCACGGATGTCATTCCATTAGGCGGTATTGAAGTGGATCATAGGTGTCCAATATAGCTATTATTACGATAACATCATTTGTTCAACGTTTGCATGATACTTTGATTTAGGCAAAAAAACTATATATTCCCAGAAATCTTTCCCCAAAAACCATCTTCAAATATTTCATTTCTTTTTCATGAGTAAAATGAGTTTTTTATACACATTCAATTAGGAGTGTACCCACTGTTAGTTAGAAATCATTCAATTCAAAGTGATGATTTAATACCATCATTGGTCAAATTTTCAGTTTGGTAGACTTCAGCTGCTCTATATTTTACACATTGGCGTTTATTTAATCAATTTCACACTTCACAGAATTGGAACAAAATGATAGCAGCATCCCTCTGGTTGAGGGGAACCTTGTTAGTTTCACTTTTATTCACGTTTTCGTGGAATTTGACATATCTTCAGTTCTTTTATATTCGTGCAAACAACATGTTTTTTTTAGATAAAACACTTAAACAGCTTTTCAATGTGCAAAATTGTACAAAGCGCATAAATGTACCGTATTTTTCGGTTTCGGCCTAACCATTACGTCCTGCGTTTGACTAAAATGTATGCTTAGTGCAGGAACCGTCACGTGACTGCCTGCGAAATTACACTCTTCAGAATGGAAGGGCAAAGGCGATTGTGATGTATGTGTAGTTTTCATCGAAATCATCAAAGCACTCGAGAACTAATCCATGCGTCATAGCTTCCAACTACCGCAGGAAGATCGAACCAATAGTGATAGATCTGTAATCGGCTCTGTGCTAGGGCAACCGTTGACCCGCTCACAGGTGGCTATGATTGGTCGATGGATTCAAAACCAACCAATGGCAGCTAAGGCCGTAGCCCGAGCTCACATAGATTAGAACTGACATTACTGTAAAGGGATCAGATCCTGCTAACGGATCCTTCTTACATAGATCACTACTGGTAAAACAATAAGGATTTTCACAATATTTTAAAATGTCTGGCTTGCCGTCTCTGTCCTGTTTATGTCTCTGCTGTCATAACCCATCCATTCCTCCCACCTTCCGTCCCTGCCACTGTCGCTCGTCCTTCTTTAAACTTTAATGAATCTCACCTCTCTGTATTTTTGTTATAATCTCTCTGAAATTGTTACTAAACCATATTCCTTTTTATATGGATGATATTTACATAAATTTTGCAGAGATGAACCAGGCTTAACAGAGGAATTATTAACGTCCGTGATAATGAAGAATCACTATACGAGAAGCATCGTGTGCTTATGGGTTAATTATTTATTTTGACGATACATGCTAAATTTGGTATAACCTCTAATTTACTTTGATTTGTATCCAATCCATCTGGAGGCTTAGCAAGGAAGAATGATCTATCTTTCATATTTTCATTGCCGATCGTACATATTTTTAAATAAAAGTAACGTAGAAATGACTTTCTGAAAAAGAAGGTATTAGTAATTTACTACTCGAAAATATATATCGTTTCAACCTAAAAGAATCATAATACACAATAAACTTTTTCGTATACACATTGACTTATCCCCGATTGAGTTCGAAAACTTGACTTCGACAGAGACTGCGCCAAAAAAGCTTCTAGTATCGCCGCCAAATCAATTAATATTTTAATGGTGCCTTTTGGACGGATTTGCACGTGCCAAAGGAGCAAGACGTTCCGAAAAGCATCCGTTCCACCGTGCATTAGCCGACCACAGAAGAGAATTGGAACCGTTGCTCAGTTAATTGGAATCCAACAGGTCTTGCGAGGTTAGTCTAAGTCGTCGATCTTCAAGCGTTAGAGACGGGGGCTCACGTTCCCGCGCCGATAGATGAAGTTATGGGAGTGGGGAACAAAGGAAACTAGGGTAATGGGGAGAAGGAAAATAGTCTGGAGTGGAAGGGGCTTGACCCAATAGTCCAAAGATTGGGAAGGTACAGCTGTTGATACAGCTGTGGATTCAGCTGTGGATACAGCAGTTGATACAGCAGTTGATACAGCAGTTGATACAGCAGTTGATACAGCAGTTGATACAGCAGTCGATACAGCTGTTGATAAAGCCGTTGATACAGCCGTTGATACAGCCGTTGATACAGCCGTTGATACAGCTGTTGATACAGCTGTTGATACAGCTGTTGATACAGCTGTTGATACAGCTGTTGATACAGCTGTTGATACAGCTGTTGATACAGCTGTTGATACAGCTGTTGATACAGCTGTCGATACAGCTGTTGATACAGCTGTTGATACAGCTGATGATACAGCTGTTGATACAGCTGTTGATACAGCTATTGATACAGCTGTTGATACAGCTGTTGATACAGCTGTTGATACAGCTGTTGATACAGCTGTTGATACAGCTGTTGATACAGCTGTTGATACAGCTGTTGATACAGCTGTTGATACAGCGGTTGATACAGCTGTTGATACAGCTGTTGATACATCTGTTGATACGGCTGTTGATACAGCTGTTGATACAGCTGTTGATACAGCTGTTGATACAGCTGTTGATACAGCTGTTGATACAGCTGTTGATACGGCTATTGATACAGCTGTTGATACAGCTGTTGATACAGCTGTTGATACAGCTGTTGATACAGCTGTTGATACAGCTGTTTATACAGCTGTTGATACAGCTGTTGATACAGCTGTCGATACAGCTGTCGATACAGCTGTCGATACAGCTGTCGATACAGCTGTCTAAACAGCTGTCGACACAGCTGTCGATACAGCTGTCGATACAGATGTCGATACCGCTGCCGCTACAGCTGTCGACACAGCTGCTGATACAGCTGCTGATACAGCTTCTGATACAGCTGCTGATACAGCTGCTGATACAGCTGCTGATACAGCTGCTGATACAGCTGCTGATACAGCTGCTGATACAGCTGCTGATACAGCTGCTGATACAGCTGCTGATACAGCTGCTGATACAGCTGTTGATACAGCTGCTGATACAGCTGCTGATACAGCTGCTGATACAGCTGCTGATACAGCTTATGATACAGCCGTTGATACAGCTGTTGATAAAGCTGTTGATACAGCTGTTGATACAACTGTTGATACAGTTGTTGATACAGCTGTTGATCGTTGGTCTGAAATTCTGATATTGGGGAGTGTATTGGTAGAGGAGCCATTGGGAGATGTGTGAAAATGAGAAGAGAGCAGAAGAGGAGGGGGGTGGCGAAATTGGAGTAAACTCTTCGTTTGTTATCGTCTGTTAGGGAGGGGCCTCTCAATTGTACTGTATTCTGCGTAGTAGTCCATTGGATTGTGCTTTACCCAAATGGTATCATTTTAAATCTCTCAACGGCTTGACTACTCTCGAACTTGATAAATGTATTACCATTCATACAATTGGCAACTGAATAAGTGTCTCAGTCAAGTTTTGGCTCACTGACCGGTGTACGCCGAGAGTTATTTAATAAAAATATGTTTCCGAATGTTTAAAGATGAAATACCATGTCACTTTTTTAAATGCCGTAGGTGCATTTGTTCAAATATTGTAAGTTACGTGTCCTCGAGAGAGGTGTCAGTATTGTCTCGCTGGTTGAATATTGTTTATTATTGGAAAATATTTAATAATATGAGTTGTCCCGGTATCTGGTGTCAAAGCAACGAACCGACGTAGCTGACACCCAAACAGGTTCTTCTGTTCAATTTTTTTCAGACGGACCACCGTCAATCTACTTATTTTCAGATTAGCTGAAAAATTGCAAAATACTGATCAATTTACGAAATGATCAAAGCTCCAGATAATAATGATAGTTAAATCAACTGTTAATGCATTAGTTGGAATTTTCCTGATCCTAAATTTAAATGAAAAAATATATTTGAATGAGACACAATGCATATTTTTTCTTCAAGACAGTAGTCATCAAAATCCAAAATATTGTTAGATAGAGGCAATCACGTGGTCTTGCAATCATAAGGGCAGTCATGCAATCATGTGGGTAGTCTTGAAAACATATGGGGGGGAAGAAACATAATCCATGAGGAAGGTGTCTGTACACGCGGAAATCTTCATTCTCTAACATCAGCAGTTTAACTTGACCCCGATGGGAGGCCTTGAATGATCCTATTCATGATATTCATTTGTAAAAAAAAAATCCGTTGGAATGGCGACCAAACTTCATTCGATTCAGAATAGAATATTGACATTTGAGACCTCATATTGTGCACAATGTGTTATTTCATCATACATTTCCTGGACGGAGCATCGGACCACATATAACATCACTTCTGGCATTTGACCACTTATAAATTAAGAACCTGTCCTGAATCTAGTTGGAAGAAGTTGGTGAAATTGACGGATTAGTCAGATTGGGGTTTGAGAGTCGCCCGAGTGTCATGGCCACCGGAAAATGTCGTCACTCCGCTGGCAAGTATTTTGACGGCGCGGCCAGTGTCAGCACGACGTTGGAAAATATCCTCACAATGCCGGTATGATTCGGCACGACACCGGCACGCGCAGGCAGGACACCTTCGGTGGCCGCACGACGAAAGCAATTGTCGACCCGACACCGGCAAGTGTCAGCATGATACCAGTAAATGTCGTTACGGCGCCGGCGTGGTCGGCACAAATCATCATTATTTGGTCGACTAAACAAAATGAAGCTGATGTGAGATGCGAAAAGGAACGCAAAATGGAGTTATATTTTAACCTGAGACAAATCTCGTCTAATAATAGCGATATGCATTCAATTTTGTTAATATTTCATGCGCTCTACGTATTAAAATCCGAGAACAGGACAAATAATGTGTGCAAACTTCTGGTTCTGCACAGCAAAGATGCTCCAGCTGCCATAGAAGCGCGAGTGGGGGCAGGTGATAAACATGAACTCCGGGACCAAGAGTAAAAAATAACAACGAAACTGTTCACGGAAAATGTTTTAAAAAATGTGGAACTTTTGAACAGCGTATACGGGTTTAGTGAGGTTCTGTATTAGTGTCTCCCAAACCTATTTCTTTCTTTATAAATTTAGAGCTTCTCTGCCGTTATTTGACCTATCACTTATAAAGGAATAAATTTTCATCATGCCTTATTCTTTCCAACAGTTCTACTACATTAACTCTAATAATTTCATCATCTGAGCCAGTTTAATAATTTTATTCTTGGCGAGATTTTGACTAGTTTAATAATTAGCTCTTCCTCGTCAGTCCTGAGAGCTGCTTCCCAATTCATTCTAACTCTGAGATCTTCAAGCTTCTCATCTTCGATGCGCCTCAATCAGTTCAGTCACGCTAAAGAGCGGCCCACCACCTCACCTCAGCACTTTGCAGAGCAACCCACCACTGGACCCAAAGAGACTGTTGATTCTGCACTTTTGATCCTCCGAGATCACAGGCCCCCGACTTGACACTTTGCTCAGCTTGACTGAAGAGGCAGACCGGGCCATCTAATATTGGGAATGAACACGTGTTTGCAAACGAATTCTCATTCTTCTAGGAATTTGGAAATCTTTAAATGAGTCGGAATGACTGTTGACGGGCACTAATTTTGCTTCAAAAGTTTAAGCTATAGGACGAATTGAATTTTGAAATATAACTGGCACAAATTCACACTAGTTTATCCCTAAAATCGTGTCCATCGATATTTTGATATCACAAAACAAATTTTTCAATTATTATGTCTCTAAAATTCATTTAATTGTCCCCTCAAATGATGCTAACCCATTGAAATCTCGTTTATTTCTATCTCATGAAGAAGTTCCTGTTATTATTTGTGTTTGAGTTCTCCTCCAACATTCACACTTGCTATCCACCGACCATCCAACCCTAGCGCTGCTAACCCGCCCGATCACCTCGCATCATCAGGTGCTTCTCAACTTCGGTGATAGCTTCAGTAATTGCTCAACTTTGGAGCAGATTACCGGCAGGAGGGTGATGGTGACAGCTTACGAACGGCACAAAATGGGAACAGTTTGCTAACTGGGTGATTAAATTGTCCGGTTGATAATTGTCACAACTTGGGAGCTGATCACCAGCTGGATGATTAAAGTGATATCTTAATTTTTTGGAATAAATTGGTAGTAGATCATCGAGGGGATGAATAAGATGACAGCATCAATAATAGCACAACTTGGGAGAAAACAGCAACTGGATGATGGAGGTGACGACATCTGCAATTAGTATTTGATATTTCGACATATGTACGTGTTGTTTGAGTTTTTCTTGGTTATGTAGCATATATCTTCAGTGTAAGGTAATGTAAAACTCTGAGTAAGTTGACACTTCTATCCACTAATCCCGGTACATGCTCTTCACTATGTACTAGCATTGGATCAGAATGATCTCAGTAAATATATATATATACTAGCATTTATCAGTATGATATATTTTTCCTTCAGCACCAGAACCCTGGTGCTGTTTTTATTTATTGATGATTAGTTTGCAGTGTTTCACTCATAACTATTGCTCTATCACATCTTGGAGATACATTATGCATGACGCCAAATTTGTGTTTATGGGTAGCTTGGTGTAAGTCTCAACACAATTGTTATGCTTGTTGTCTAATGGCTGAATATGCTCGTAGATACCATTTTGTATTCGTAACCCTAATGCGTTTCTGTGATGTAACGCGACAAAACATAAAACACTTCTCAAGATAGCAAACCGTGGACATATTGGGACCATGTGCATAAAAGTCACTTACAACATATCCCAAAGAACTTGTCGCCAAGATGCTGGCATCTATTGAGGGAACTACTGTAGAATGAACTCATTTGCTATATAGAACTACTGAACTCAACGTGTATCGTGTATCCAAAATATATATCCTGATTAAATTACCTCCTTGATTCAATGTGTATTCTATATTTAAGATAGAGTATCTAAAACACCAGAATACCACAAGGCATTTAGTGAATCAATAATTTTTTAAACTAATTCTACGGTTCTGAATACGAAATGATGATGTCTATACAACATTGCAATAACCATTTGGAAATCTCATCTGATAGGTCAAACAGATCATTATCGATTTAAAAAAAATCGTATCAATTGTAAAGTCCACCAAGCTATTTGTGTACTTTTTTATTGTTTTTAACATTATTAATTGAACAATTGTCCCAGTAATAGTATACCTAGTTTTCACCAGGCAAACTAGTATTTCTTATATCTTCAATTATTTTGAAAGTTATCTGCCATTAATTTCGCCATTTAAATCCACATGTGAAGTTTATTTTTCTTGCTCAACATTTTGTCCATTTTCTGCCTACGCGTCCAATTTTAATAGGAACGATTAATTTTGTTACGTTATCAATCTACGCTAATTAAAACATCACAGGGTAACGAACTCTGCAGCGTCTTGTGCTCCTGCTGCGGCATCTTAACTCTGCAGCGTCTTGTGCTCCTGCTGTGACATTTCAACTCTGCAGTGTCTTGTGCTGCTGTTGCTGTGTCATCTCAACTCTGCAGCGTCCTGTGCTGCTGCTTGGCATCTCAACTCTGCAGCATCTTGTGCTCCTGCTGTGGCATCTGAACTCTGCAACGTCTCGTGATCCCACTCAACTCTGCAGCGTCTTGTGCTCCTGCTGTGGCATCTGAACTCTGCAACGTCTCGTGATCCCACTCAACTCTGCAGCATCTTGTGCTCCTGCTGTGGCATCTGAACTCTGCAACGTCTCGTGATCCCACTCAACTCTGCAGCGTCTTGTGCTGCTGCTGTGGCATCTGAACTCTGCAACGTCTCGTGATCCCACTCAACTCTGCAACGTCTCGTGATCCCACTC
>SDVV010025770.1:0-12367 GCA_016164225.1 Gammarus roeselii | reverse complement strand
ATAGAAGATCTGAAGTCCGAATTGTAAAAGGATCGAAGACCTGGTAAACTTTGGAATACAATACTAAACTAATACAGGAATATATGCATACCCGACTACAATAATACTGGTTTGCAATTTGATTTGAAGGACGACCACTTAGATTTCACTGACATTGACTTGCATGTCGTTCTTAGTAGATGAATAGTATCAGATGTGAATAAATAACAACCCATCGATCAGACGAATAAAATTGTATGATTTTCCGGCTTTTAGGTACTGATAATTTCAGCTAGGAGTCCGGTTTAATAAGTCCTGTAGGTACCCCACCTCACGTACATTTCAGTCATTCGTTGACTACCCTGATGCATTTCATCATTTGAAATCATCAGATTTAGTAAGCACTCCTTTGAGAGAAGCTGCAAGTAAGCGGATGACCGGCGATGCACCCAACGTCCTCGGAAGAAGCCTTCAGTATTAAGGATTCTTAGCAGGCTGAACCTATTAATACTGGTGGTCATATTGCTATGCCTTGTCGTAGATAATCTGTTGATATGTTTTTACTGCACGCGTTGTAGGGGCATACCTAAGAACGCCCCTGACGATGCTGTTACGATTAAATATAATCGGAAAAAAATCTATACTGTTTTAGAAAGGGAGATGTGTTCTGAGTGGATCATCAGCCTGGGCCGCTCAATTCAGGCATTAAGGTTACATCAGCTTAATGTTCATGGTCAATTTGCTTGTTATCACCTAATCGGATGACTTTAATTTGACACGACCTTATTTCAGAGACTCTAGAGGCGTGTTGCATCATCACGCACGGTCTTCAGCGATCAGTGTCCTCATTGGCCTCTGATCGGTCTCGAGTGCTGATGCAAATACGATCCCGAGTTGCCCAGGTGATAATTGCAGCAAAGAAGCATATTTAACGGTGTTGAGAGCGCATTACTCAGTAACAATTGTAAGAGATTCAACACATACACTGCAGCTGCAACGCAGATTGTTTGATTTCGCTACGTTGGCCAGTTCAAAGAACGACCCGATCATGTGAGTGACGGGGACGCGTAGCCCAGCAAAAATAAATCTGATTCCTCTTCCTGAACGGAATAACGCACAATAGCTGTCCAATTAAGAAAATAAATTATACGGAAACAAATACACATTTTTTTTTTAATATTTCAGGGTAAACGTCTACTTTATTCATTTCTTTAAGATTTGGGATCACCTGGGGAATCGGAATCGTCGTTATCAATTGGCGGCGGATTGCACTGCGTGACCATCGCAACAGGCATCCAGTTCTCTCCCAGTCAATGTTAACGAAATAACTATTAGTACACCAATTTGTGTTCTTTTCTGATGATGACGTATGAATCGGAACTTAAGAGCATGGATGTTCAACATGAAACATAAAATTGTTGAGGTGCACAGAATAATGATTCAGTGGCACTGTTTCACCATCATACAATCTACAACACTCTACCATCGTTTCGTGACAGTTTCTCATTTAACTTACTCAACGAACTTCGCATAGGAATACTAAAAGCGACTGTTACTAGTGAGATATCATTGTTTCTGGATACGGGATACCGTATTCGTAGTTATACATAACAGACAACGAGAGACTGTCTTTAACAGAACTTTTCACTAGACTTTGCCCTACAGAGGTTGGCATATCTTATCATCAATGCATGTATTGACGAGTGACCATTACTACACTTTTCAATGAGCATGTAATTTTAGATAGATGGAAGAATGTTGGATCGCCCAACCCTCTGACCACTGGGACTGGCCGCTTGCCCATCACATTAACCAATGAGATAGGTAGGTCGCTTAACGCCTTGTCTAATGAGAAAGGTATGTTGCCCTACTCTTTGAGTACAGGCTGCTCAGGACCTTGATCAGTGTGAAAGGAAGATCACTTAACATCATGACCACAGGTAAAGGTCGATTGCCATACGCTTTTACCACTTGGAATGGAAGGTTGACGAACAACTTCACCAATGGGAAAGGTAGATCGCGCCTACACCATTAGCAAATTTGAAAGATAAATCGACCTTCACATTGACCAATAGGAAAGGTAGATCATCCTACACCATGACCAATGAGAAAAATAGTACACCCGATAAATTGATCTGTGGGAAAGGTAGATCACCCCACAACGTACTTAATGTGAAAGGTAGATTACCCTTCACCATGACCACTGGAAAAGGTGGGTCATCCTATATATTGACCGATTGGAAAGGCAGCTAACCCTTCACTATGATCAATGGGAAAGGTAGTTTACCCTAACCATGACCACTGGGAAAAGAAAGGCTTCTATACCTCCGCAAATAGAAGAAATAGGTTTCCTACACCTTGACAACTTGCACGATGGTGTACTTCTCGGCATCATTGAAGCCCAGTATGCTGATGATGGCTCGCAGATGGCCCTTGGCGTTGTCCTTGTCGGTGAGGAAGTAAAAGATGGCCGACTTGAGGAACTGGAGAGTGACGGCGGGGTCGATGGTGTTGCGAGGGTCGATGGTGTTACGGGGAGGATCCAAGGGGTCCGTGGGAGCCACCTTAGCTGCCTCAGCCTTCTGTGCCTGAAACAGAAATGGCTTGTGATGATAAAAGTTTGCAATGACTATCGAACCAAAAAAGAAACGTTTCTCCTTGGTCAGTATCACTGAATAAGGTATTTATACTCATTAATATCATTTTTACTCATAGATATCACCTGCGTTTGAAAAACGTTAGTTTTTTTTTTTTTTATTCAAAACGTGGACATGTTAAAGATTGGAAATATCAAAATTAGAATAAATGATTTTTTCAATAAATGCTTCCAGCTTGATATACTTATTCACATTTCACATTACAAATTTACATGCGCATTTACATTTCATGAGAAAATCCCATAAATTCTATGCACTGGGAATCACATCAATACAAGTTGAGATGAATTATAAGAAGCCGGTAATATTCGGTTTCATAGTTCAGTGACTGAGGGCCCAGCGTTGGCGCCATTCCCGAGAGCTGGCGTCTGAAAAACAGCAACAGCACGACAGAAGAGTGACTGGATTTAAACTATTTTTTACATGAAACGTAAGTGAAACGGTTCCATGATGTTGCACCCGTAGTGATGGATCAGATGCCAAATATTCGACATCCAAGGATGCGGATGTGAATACGAAGATCGCAATTTGACGTCCGAAGATGCGGATGCGGATATGGATGTCTCACTTCATAATTATTGACAAATAAAATAAAACCAACTACATTATTATCCAAGATTTGATATTTATAAGTTTGTCGATCAATATAAAGACAGTGTACTACATACTCAATTTATTCAATGAATCACAAAATCATTAGTAGATATCTTGCTCGATTAATTGAAATCCCGTATACTAAAGTGGCATTACAAATGACATTGATTGTCTAAGTAGAGATAAATTTCCACTCCGACCAAAGTTTCCTGCTGGTGTTATCGAATTGACTTTTATTTTTATTAACCGGCGCTACTGTTTGGATACAAATATTTTCCTAACACATATGTTGCATGTGAGTGCATATTAGGGGTTCAGCCTCATGATTGCTCCACTGTGCAAATATTTTCCTCTTGCAATTGCTTGAAATATTTCTGGAAATTCATCCATGGCTTAGTTCATAGCAAGCAATGATGCTTGCCACTAAAATTATGAAATTTGTAATGTACTAACAGTACCAACTGATCATAGATTGAATCGTATGTGTGACGCAGACTTTTGACCCCTGCACAACAAGTTTTCCGTTTGCTGGTTGACAACTCTTTTGAGTTAAGGCCGGGCTCGCGCATGTAGTCCGCTCAAAAGAAATCGTTCATTTGTAACCTCGTCGAGTTTTGAAATTTCGGTCTCCATATGATATGACTTATACTAGATTGTTGATCGAGAGTGGAGAAATGTACTGTTCATTGGTATTTAATTACTAGTCGCTTATTTCGATTCAGAAATATAATTTTGAAACAGGATATGATGTAGTAACATTAAACAAAAAAATAATGATACTTTCATCATGATTGAGGAATATATTAGTTAACATCGCTGTCGCGTGTGAGTTGGGGTATTTTGACGATCGGTGCGTGTTTATGAACAATTTTGAAATCTCAGTGTTGCGTAGAGTTGGAGGTTGGTGATGTCACAAACACCTCTCAGAGTTGAAGGTTGGTGACGTAACAAACACCTCTCAGAGTTGAAGGTTGGTGACGTCACAAACACCTCTCAGAGTTGAAGGTTGGTGACGTCACAAACACCTCTCAGAGTTGAAGGTTGGTGACGTCACAAACACCTCTCAGAGTTGAAGGTTAGTGACGTCACAAACATCTCTCAGAGTTGAAGGTTGGTGACGTCACAAACATCTCTCAGAGTTGAAGGTTGGTGACGTCACAAACACCTCTCAGAGTTGAAGGTTGGTTACGTCACAAACACCTCTCAGAGTTGAAGGTTAGTGACGTCACAAACATCTCTCAGAGTTGAAGGTTGGTGACGTCACAAACACTTCTCAGAGTTGAAGGTTGGTGACGTCACAAACACCTCTAGTTGAAGGTTGGTGACGTCACAAACACCTCTCAGAATTGAAGGTTAGTGACGTCACAAACACCTCTCAGAGTTGAAGGTTAGTGACGTCACAAACACCTCTCGGAGTTGAAGGTTGGTGACGTCACAAACACCTCTCAGAGTTGAAGGTTGGTGACGTCACAAACACCTCTCAGATTTGAAGGTTAGTGACGTCACAAACACCTGTCAGAGTTGAAGGTTGGTGACGTCACAAACATCTCTCAGAGTTGAAGGTTGGTGACGTCACAAACACCTCTCAGAGTTGAAGGTTAGTGACGTCACAAACACCTCTCAGAGTTGAAGGTTGGTGACGTCACAAACACCTCTCAGAGTTGAAGGTTGGTGACGTCACAAACACCTCTCAGAGTTGAAGGTTTGTGACGTCACAAACACCTCTCAGAGTTGGAGGTTAGTGACGTCACAAACACCTCTCAGAGTTGAAGGTTGGTGACGTCACAAACACCTTTCAGAGTTGAAGGTTGGTGACGTCACAAACACCTCTGAGTTAAAGGTTGGTGACGTCACAAACACCTCTGAGGTAAAGGTTGGTGACGTCAAAAACACCTCTCAGAGTTGAAGGTTGGTGACGTCACAAACACCTCTCAGAGTTGAAGGTTGGTGACGTCACAAGAACCTCTCAGAGTTGAAGGTTAGTGACGTCACAAACACCTCTCAGAGTTGAAGGTTGATGACGTCACAAACACCTCTCAGAGTTGAAGATTGGTGACGTCACAAACAACTCTCAGAGTTGAAGGTTGGTGACGTCACATAAAGTATTCCTCCCATACCACAGAACGTGAGTTAGATTAGACCATCAATAAATAGCTAAGTACAAAACTTTTCCCTTGGTCACAAACCTTCATTGTCAAGAAGTGGTATGTTGAACACCGTTGGTCTATAGGTTCTCATTTTTTTACTGGATTCCTAGGAAGGATATATCTATATTACATATACATTTTTTATGCGGTACTCCTACCTTTTATTGTATATATTCATCATTCGAATAAATCACGTTAAGTAATTGCGTCATGCTTGACGTTAAATGAATGCTGCCTTTTGTTACTTTTGTATCACACATCCGCATATGCGGATCCGGATGGCAGCATGATGACATATATTGGATGCGGATACAGATATCCGGCGATCCACTTTGCTGTAGGCCGCATGCATGATCAATCATGCGCAGCAACCACTAATAAGTCAGAAGGATCTCAACAACGGACTGACAACGCTGGAAAGGTGTACTGGCAGTGCACGTCCTGTCGCTTGAATAGGATAGAGGTGGAGGCTATCTCAACCACATTACGAAATAAATCGACTAGATTCGATTAGAGAGCCAAGGCTTCCTAGTGCACTGAAGTCAATGTCCTTCTGGAACCGAACGTCAAACCAGCAGCCAGTGCTGCATCAAGTAATCGACAAGACACCGACCATCTCCGGCATGGTTTCAACTCGCGGCATGCTCAGGTCACCTCAATATATAGGGAGAGGTCCGCAAAAAATTGAAAGAGGTTGCAAATTTGTATAAATTCCAATTTTGGTCTAACCTAACCTGCCATACTACCTTATCCTTGTTTCGACAAAGGCGAATAGTACCACTTCCCTGGATAGCACCCTCATCCCCTTGAGGGCACTGAACTTGTAACCAGGTGCTTTACCAGCATCCTAGAGCGGTGCCATCATCCGGATGAGGGCACTATTGGGAGAGTTTGCCTAAATATGTATCACATTGAATGCATGTATTTAAGGATTCTTTACACATTAGACTAGATATCAAAATATTATCCAGGTATCATCGAAATTCGAAATATCAAAGGAATAAGGCCATTTATAGAATTAAACAAGCAATACAGCTTATGAGGCTATTCCACGATAGTTGGAAAATTATACCAGATCTGGTCTACGACAGTAAGACGATGAACAGACTTTCGTCCGTCGACAATGCAGACCGAGTATGAGAGATTAAGACTCACTTTAAGCTTCCTGAGCTCGTCCTGCGTGTAGGCGAGCTCCCTCATGAGGCCCTTGACGGTACCCTCCGTGCCCCGCAAGGGGGCCTCGCCCCCTTCAGTAGGAGCTACGACCTCCCCCGTACCCCCTTCTTTTCCCCCGCTGCTGTTGCTGGCGCTCTGCAGACAAGGATGTACGATGAGTGCACGAGATACCGTCGGTAGTGTGAAATAGATAAATAGTGATTTTTTCTCGTAAGGATATACAGGCATACGGTGAACTCCAAACTGAAACCATGTATGACCAACAAGGTCTTAAAAAAGTAGTTAACGTCGGAATCATTTGAAAAGTGAGGTAGCTTATTTGTATTTGCCTGGGCATCTGACAACTTATGGTGTACAATTAAACCCTGAATTTCTCATAAATTCAAAGTGCCTACCACTTCACTCAAGTGAGAGCTCCTCATCTGTTGTTAGCGGCTCACAGTGGTGAGTCTTCTTCACCTGAAAGGCTCGTAGCCAGAACTTACAAACGGGGATGGGATGGAGTACCTTAGTACACCTCCACAGCCTCACATCCTGGATGCGCTTCCGTTATCTGACGACTTCGTCTCACTTCTGTGAGACCTCTTTATCTCGTGACTGCGTCTCACACAAGTTAACGCTCCCCAGCTCACCACTCCTCACCAATCAGATGAGCGCTCCTCAGCTCACCCCTCCACACACCTCTGGAGAGGACAACATCCCAATTTCTAACCGCTATGGTGAGTGCCCCTAACCTCGCTCTCATGCTGCAGTCGGGCCGCCTGCTGCCCCTTGAGGAACATCTGCAGGTAGGTGCTCTGGTGACGCCGCTCAGACTCCGTGAGGTCATCCTTGGCTCGCTCCAGCTCGCCCTCCAGCTGCTGGATGCGAGCTTGGCAGCGGTCCAGTTGTGGCCGTAATTCGAAGTACCTGTAGCAAGGTGCTTCGTTAGGAGAAGGAATTCAGAGTTTGAAAGTGTACTGCTATATTGTCGTCACATTGTAGGGTTACTATATTGTCGTCACATTGTAGGGTTACTATATTGTCGTCACATTGTAGGGGCACTATATCGTCGTCACATTGTAGAGTTACTATATTGTCGTCACATTATAGGGTTACTATATTGTCGTCACATTGTAGGGTTACTATATTGTCGTCACATTGTAGGGTTACTATATCGTCGTCACATTGTAGGGTTACTATATTGTCGTCATATTGTAGGGTTACTATATCGTCGTCACATTGTTGGGTTACTATATTATCGTCACATTGTATGGTTACTATATTATCGTCACATTGTAGGGTTACTATATTGTCGTCACATTGAAGGGTTATTACATTACCGTCACATTTTAGGGTAAGTAGCAAGCAGACACCACAACTTCAGCCTCTCTGTAAAGTAGCTGATGGTAACCTAGTCTTCAGATGATTGGTAGGATATTAGGTGAGGTTCACTGGGGTGGTAGGTGAATTATATGAGTTTATTTTAATACGAAGTTGAATGAAGCAATGATATTCCCAATCCTCAGAATTTTTAATAAATTTTCGAAACCCGTTCTCAGCTGAGGCAACGTTGAGATATCAGCTTGAAGTAACGGTGAGGATTTCAGCTTATGACTTCCTTTATCACTGACTTGTTCTCTCGCTGGTATTGATTCAGAAGCAACATATGATTTCTAACCTGCCATTTGATAACATATTATTGATGGAAAGTCGACATTTTTTAATCATATCCAGCAGGGGGGAACATTTTGTTCACTTATTGCAGTTATAGAATTTGACAATGTAGCCAGAAATGGTATAAAATTAATATTGACTCATATTCGTAGCCCCACCCCTACCAATCTCAAATCCCTTGACAAGCAACAAAGACAAAGCTTTGCTGGTACGGCTGTCCAGACATACAAGCTTAGACTGTGGTCGCTCCTTCCGACATCTATTTGCGGTGCCGGGGTTCACCCGATACGGTCGAGCACGCCCAGCCATCGCACCCGGCAAGCCTATTTGTAATATCACGTCAGCGAGTGATCAGTGGGAACACCCGCGAGACATCATCGACTTTCTCATGGTACAGATAGAGATACTGACACTAGGCCGAATCCGCAAGGAAGAGGGCTGGCCGACGCAAAGCGCACCTCACACTCCTCTCATACACTCACACTTATACAACTTAGCCCCTTTGCACTAAAGGGTCAGGTCGAAAGACCACGCAACACACACTCTGGGTCAAGAGTGCGGTCCAAGGTCAGTGTCGGCAGCGAGGCCTGACAGTGTGACGTGTTTACATCTACCGCGTCATAGTGAGTGACCGCCCCCCCCACCCACGACCATCCCATATTTCAACGAGAGGCTAAGAGCGAACGTGGAAAAATTCATCCGCGAGCAGCGTTGAAAAAATCATTCGTTCAAAAATATTCTCTACTCACGCCTATACATTGCACTCTCTCGCTACCTCCACACTCAAGTCTCTCCTTCCTAACGCCTGATACCATCCATAAACTCAAATTTCGGTCAACCTCTGAGCCTACGTCCACTCATCTCGGTCTCCATCACCCCCTTCATCAATCCTTCATCAACCCACTCACACTCCACCCCAGAACACGCGAATCCACTCTGTCCCCTAACCTCCCCACTATCCCGCTCTAATTCCAGCAAACTCGTTATTGATCTGTTCTCAGCCCCCATGTCTCAGTTCGGTAAACAATGTTGGGACAACTACACCCTCATACAATTCTCTCCTGCTTCCATTCCCAACGTCCTACATATCATCCCACGCTTCAGTGCACACAACACTTTACAACCTTCACCTCAGTTTTCTCTAGTTCAGTCTTCTCCACATGGGAGCCTAGATACTCAAAACACTGAACTTCCTCCAATAACTCTCTGCTCACATCGACATTCTTCGTGGATCTCGTTACTTTACTCACACTCGCGCACTCGAAGAGTCCTCCTTCCACTCACTCTACCAAACTCCTACGCTAGCCTACGTTGCTTCTCCTCTGTATTCGACACCAAAGCTATTTCATCCGCAAACAGTAACTGGCTCAACTCCCAACTCAGCCCATTCCCTACAACAGCTGCGGGCCCCGAACCATAACACTCAAATTCACCTCCCTAACCACTCCTTCCATGTAGACATTGAACAGTTAAGGCCCACTTTCACTGTGAACCAATCACTCACCCCGCTCACCACGGTGACACATGTTCTGCTGCCAACATAGAAACTCCGAACCGCTTCCAACAGATTTATGCCCACTCCATACAAACGCAATACCCTCCCAGCGCTTCTATTTCGACCTTGTCGTAGGCTCTTTTCCAGTCAATGAAGGTACTCCCCACAGGCTTGTTTAAATGCATAAATATGATCGGCTCACTCTCTATCACTCCTAAAGACACGCTGTTCCTCTCAAATTGCGTCATCCGTCCAGTCTGTTATCCTTTCTTACACCCACATATGACAAACTCCTATCTCATGAGTTGCAGGATTAATTTTTATATCCTTTTGCCCTTATACAGTGGAGCAATGCAAGAACTGCGCCACTCAATCGGTTCCTCCATCACGACACAAAACACAGATTTAGTAGCATCACCAGCTATTCGACAATCCACTCCACTTCTCCTCACAACACCCGCACATCCGACAGCCCCTCCACCACTTTCTTCAAATCAGCACAAAATTCCGTCAGTGCTCTCTCCACCGTTGCATTATGGGCCATTCTTACCCATGTGTAGCTGCGAATATTTCCCTTCTTGATCAAGCTGTTTCCAGCCACCTACTTTATGCACAGGCCTATCAGTTTTTCGGCCCTGTCATTTCTACCAGGAACGTCATACCTTCCTATCCCGTTCCGAACCACTTCATCTCCAAATCTTGCATTAAGGTCACCTAGTGAAACCACATTGAATTGACCTCCAAAACTCTCAATACATTCACTCAGGTCAGTCCAAAATTGCTTCCTCTCCTCTTCACTCCTCTCGCTACCAGGTGAGTAAGCACTCACAAACGTCCATCTTCATATGCCTAACTTAACTTTCTTTCACTTACCACACCAAACTCACATTCACACTTACCTTTCTCTTCGTCTAACGCAGCATCAAAACATCAAACTTAATTCTCACAAATATCACACCAATCACACGCCTCTTCGCTTTCCTTCGTATTACAACCAAGTACATTCAGCGACCCTAACGCATCACCTTCCCTCGCTCTTCTTGCCGTCATTGAGGGGGGATTCTACATAGAATGGGATTCCTAGCCCCCCCGCTCCGCCCCATTAGTCGCCTTCTAAGACACGCAGGAGTAACGGTCTAATATAAGGGCCTACACCTAAAGAACCAGGCTGATACGCAAACATTTACACAAATCACGGAAGACTGTAGACAATCAAAAGTTATTTGGGGGAATCTAACTCCTATCTCCCACCACCCCAGTCCCTCACGCTTCCCCAGCAACTTCAGTAACCCTGGCCATCCTAGGCTTCTCAACCACACCTCTCTCTCCTGCCATTATACCTTAGGTTGGCATCGCTGAGCTTGGAGAGCAGCGTTTCCACTTTGTCGTTGTGTCGCTCTTTCAGCTCATGAAACTCGTTCATGTGCTCCTGCTTAAGGCGATCACACGTGCGCTGGTGCTCTCCTTGAAGGCGCTCCACCACTTCACTCTCGATGCGAGCTCTCCACTCCTCATCACCTTCCTCTTCCTCATCGTCGTCGTCATCATCCAAATCATCCTCAACCTCATCCTCGTCTTCTACGTCTTCGTCTGTCTCGCTGACCTCTTGGTCATCTTCATCGTCTTCTTCATCATCGTCGCTGTGGTCCACGTCGGCGGCAAACTCGTCGCAGCTTTTGGAGTCATCCTTGCTTATATCGTGGGCAGGATGAGTGGGGCCAGCATTGCGCTTGGGGCTCTTAGGCCCGGTTGAGACAGGGAGAGGAGCGCCGAGAGGGGTGGCCTTAGGGCGTCGGGGCTGCACCTGCAAGCCGGCCAGTGGGGCGCTCTCGAACGGATCATCCTGGAAAATTAAGAAATGAGTAAAGCGGAAGTATTTGCTTGCCCTAGCCCCCAGGACGAGAATTCGTTTTCCCCGAGTTATTTCAGCGATGAAGACAAAAGCTGCACTCACCATGGGCCTTAGTGGCGAAAATTGCACTCACCCTGTCCCTAGTGACGAGCTGCACTCACCCTGCCCCAATGGCGAGAGCTGCACTCACCCTGCTTCAGTGGCGAGAGCTGAAGTCACTCTGCCCCAGTGGCGGGAGCTGCACTCACCCTGCTCCAGTGGCGAGAGCTGAAGTCACTCTGCCCCAATGGCGAGAGCTGCACTCACCCTACTTCAGTGGCGAGAGCTGAAGTCACTCTGCCCCAGTGGCGGGAGCTGCACTCACCCTGCCCCAGTGGCGAGAGCTGAATTCACCCTGCCCCAGTGGCGAGAGCTATACTCTCCCTTGCGTTGTGGCGAGAGCTGCACTCACCCTGGCCCTAGTTACAAGAGCTGCACTCACTCTGGCCCCAGTTACGAGAGCTGCACTCGCCCTGGCCCTAGTTACGAGAGCTGCACTCACCCTGGCCCTAGTTACAAGAGCTGCACTCACCCTGGCCCTAGTTACAAGAGCTGCACTCACCCTGGCCCTAGTTACAAGAGCTGCACTCACTCTGGCCCCAGTTACGAGAGCTGCACTCACCCTGACCCTAGTTACGAGAGCTGCACTCACCCTGGCCCTAGTTACAAGAGCTACACTCACCCTGGCCCTAGTTACAAGAGCTGCACTCACTCTGGCCCCAGTTACGAGAGCTGCACTCACCCTGGCCCTAGTTACAAGAGCTGCACTCAC
>SDVV010025769.1:0-12367 GCA_016164225.1 Gammarus roeselii | reverse complement strand
GTCGAGACTCCTGTGTGATGTGTATTGCTGGGTCAAGTCGAGACTCCTGTGTGATGTGTATTGCTGGGTCAAGTCGAGACTCCTGTGTGATGTGTATTGCTGGGTCAAGTCGAGACTCCTGTGTGATGTTCATTGCTGGGTCAAGTCGAGACTCCTGTGTGATGTGTATATGCTCTTACTTTGTGTTAACTATTGATGACTTCTGATAGAGGAGCCCACAAACACACTTCTGAACAGAAAAAAAATAAGATTTTTCTTTTATAGTTCTCAAATTCTTATGCGATCAGGAGAATATAATGCATTTAAAATAGCCTAGAACATCAGATTGTCCTCTGCCACCAAAGAAAGCTTTTGCATGGTAAAATACAGAAAAATATCTAAAGTAAATAGTTTAATACGCATACGTAAAGGAGTTTATTAGAAGGATGATGACGTGCATGCTGTTGTTGAGGAGTTAATGAAGAGGAGGATAAAGTGCCTGCTATTGTTGACGAGTTTATTAAGAGGATGATGAAGTACATGCTGCTGTTGATGAGTTATTGAGGAGGAGGATAAAGTGCCTGCTATTGTTGACGAGTTTATTAAGAGGATGATGAAGTACATGCTGTTGTTGATGAGTTATTGAAGAGGATGATAAAGTGCCTGCTATTGTTGACGAGTTTATTAAGAGGATGATGAAGTGCCTGCTGTTGTTGAATAGTAAATTAAGAGGATGATGAAGTACATGTTGTAGTTGAGGAGTAATTTAAGAGTATGACGAAGTGCCTGCTGTTGTCGAGGAGTTAGCTAAATTGAGAATGAAGTACATGCTGCTGTTGTGGAGGAGTTAACTACAAATTACCAAAAATCAAGAGGAAACGGTAATGTACGTGATGTTGTTCAAATATTGCTTTCCCGAAAGCCGTCAGATCTGAATGCGCTGAAAGACAACACTGAGACAGCCGTAACTAATCTCAAATCTTGGTATGATAAAAATGGACTCAAGCTCAACTCTGAAAAAGACAAATGCATCTTGTTCTGCTCGAACTCGAAAAGAAAAGCTGTTCCAATGAATTTCTCTATCAGGATACGCAAACCTGACATTCCTGTTGAAGATAAAGTTATAAGTCTGGGAGTATGGTTTGATCCCGATCTTTCCTTCAAACACCACGTAACTACTCTGTGTTCAAGTTTAATGGAACACTTTTGTACCTAAAAACCGCATAAAAAAAATCTATTTCAAATCACGATTACTGATTGTCCACGGTTTAGTATTTTCTCACCTTAACTACTGGCATTCAATTTGGGGGAAATGCACCAAAACTCGAAGAGAGAAAGTGCAACATTGTATAAACTTTTCGGCAAGAATAACATGCGATGGTAACTATAGAAACCGAGACCACGTAAGTCCTCTCCTCGAGAAATTACAGTGGCTCAATATCGACAACAAACTGTCAATCCATGAGTCGATCAGAATTCATAAAGATCTTCTAGAAAAACATTCACCCGGCAGCCAAATGCACATATATGCTCGAGGTGAAGAGAACAATCGATTCACTAGAAATAATGATACTCTGCACGTTGAACACAGGAAAACAGACACTGCCTGAAGAGCTTTTTCGATCACTGGACCAAAATCCTGGAACAACCTCCCAACAAGCCTCAAGAATCTTAAATCCAACACGTCCTTCAAGAATAGGCTTAATTGGCATCTATTGACAGATCAATTCAAAATGGTAACTTTGCCCACAAACACAAGCTAAATGCATAATACCAGTAACCAGAAAATGCATCCTGTTCTTATGCGACCACCACCACCATAACTCTCAACAATGAGATACCATCTAATCGTTTTTTCTCTGACAATACATATGTTTTCTATGTTGCTACCGATCACAATTGTCTTCAACAATTACCATCAACGTTAACCAGCGTTTTGTCTATATCTATGTTTCAAATGTTCCAATCGTTTTAGCATAATTAAAATACGAACTCAGTCTTTTCGAGGAACGATAGACAGTTTCTAACTTTGACAAAGGTTAACTCGATTTTAATAAAATTCATTGGATTATTTATTACAATTACCGTACCATTTTTGATGATACAATCATTGCCTTAAAAGCTAATCTTTTGCTTTGTCTTCTATAACATAAGGATATTCATCCTACTTGT
The DNA here is from genome assembly GCA_016164225.1 of Gammarus roeselii. NCBI lineage: Eukaryota > Metazoa > Arthropoda > Malacostraca > Amphipoda > Gammaridae > Gammarus > Gammarus roeselii. Next base: position 10,216 of record SDVV010025769.1, on the reverse strand, counting down.
GTACAATAGCATTGTAGTATTCTGATTGTCAATAATTTGATCACTTCCTAGTGGTCTTGAAGTGTGTATCTTGTGTATTTAGATGTTTGGTATGTATTTTATGTATAACTTTTTTTTTGTATTACTAAAAATTCAAACTTTTCTTAGTTGGCATTTGAATTCGGTTTTATCGTGTATAATAATAGGAATAATTGTTCAAGTTATGTCATCCGAATTGGTCGGTTATTGAACAGTGCAGTGCCAGCAGCGGAATGTCACTATATACAGAAATCCACCATATCCAGTAATGACGGGGTTGAAAGCCACCAGATCCAGCAATGGTGCGATTAAAATCCGTCATATCCAGCAATGATGTGATTGATATCCACCATATTCAGCAATGATATGATTAAAAAAGCATCACATCCAGAAACGATGTGATTACAAACCACCATATCCAGCAATTGTGTGATTTAAAGTCACCATATGAGGCAATGATGGGATTGAACCTACCATATCCTGCAATGATGTGATTGCATTTTGATCCATAATTATCCCAGAGGGTTTCAGTCAATCACTGTTGTCAGTCCTGCGGCCAAGATCCGGAATATTTGTAGCTGTCATTTGTGGCAACGCGTTGAAGACTTCGCAGCGGCACAATGAATAAATGAACAGGTCAGTCTGAAAAGATTGCATTTGAAGAACGAACTGAGAATCGGGGATGGTAATCTGAAACAGAATTCCGGAATGGTGAGCATGAATCCGGAAGTATATTGAGAGATTTGTTATAGGAGAGGACTAAAAGATAAAACAGGAAAAAAATCCACTTAGAAACAGAAAACATACTAGATATTGCTAGAAATAGCAATATTGAGCCCGTACTAAAAGCTCACTTAAAGGGAACATCTCACAGAAAATAAAAGAACTTTATGCTGTGTGCCATTTTCATACAATCTTTATCTGGGCTTCGCAATGCTGGAAGAACACTGGCATCATAACGCAGCTGGTCTGGCAAAGGCATGATACCATTGACCTATGCAGTTGCTGAGACAAGTCAATTCTTGTATTATGTCGCATGTAGATCGTGGGGTACCAATGATTCTGCTTTGAAAAATAACCCCAAAATGCCTACCTCACAATTACAAAGCAATTAAGTATCTTCGGTAATGGGCGTGTCCGCAGTTTAATCAGCGGTGCAATATCGTTTCTGTATCTCTCAATGACCGCCGCCAAGCGTCATCACACGAACACACATAATGAACACACACAACTGACATTGACACATGAACACACACAACTGACATTGACACATGAACACACACAACTGACATTGACACACGAACACACACAACTGACATTGACACACGAACACACACAACTGACATTGACACATGAACACACACAACTGACATTGACACACGAACATACACAACTGACATTGACACATGAACACACACAACTGACATTGACACACGAACACACACAACTGACATTGACACACGAACACACACAACTGACATTGCACATGAACACACACAACTGACATTGACACATGAACACACACAACTGACATTGACACACGAACACACACAACTGACATTGACACATGAACACACACAACTGACATTGACACATGAACACGCACAACTGACATTGATACACGAACACACACAACTGACATTGACACATGAACACACACAACTGACATTGATACATGAACACACACAACTGACACTGGCACATGAACTCACATCACTGACATGGAGACATGAACTCACATCACTGACATGGAGACATGAACTCACATCACCGACATGGAGACATGAACTCACGTCACTGACATGGAGATATGAACTCACATCGCTGACATGGCGACATGAACTCACATCACTGACATGGAGATATGAACTCACATCACTGACATGGAGACATGAACTCACATCACTGACATGGAGACATGAACTCACATCAAATTTAAAATAAAAAGTTTACCACATCACGCAAATAAAGTTCCTGTTTACTTGCTCTTCATCAATTCATCTCATTTAATGCCATCCTCGTAATTAATGTTCTGCATGACGCTTTAAGTTGGAAGGGAGAGTTCTTCTCCTGTTCAGGCCACATCAAGCAGTTCGCTAAGCTCACTTCCGATTGTCGTTTTGATGGTGTTGAGGAGGGCGTAAGTTTTATTCCAATGATGAAATCCCTTCTCATGTACATAAGTCGACCAACGAAATTGTTGGTCTGTTCTCTCTAAAGTATTCCACACAAATATAGCAAGGCCTTCCATTGCCCAATGAACCTTTTGAATTCCTTAACAGACTGATGAGACCTCTGGGAAGGCAAGCTTGGAGGATCCTCTGGAAATACTCAGAGAGTGGGTCTGCGATTGATGAAACAGCATAGGATCAGTTTGTCGAATAAAACATGAGACGGCGGGGCTGACTCTGTTCCTCTTCAGAAGGCTTGACCGTGCATCACTTGAACTGAGTGCATTAAAACTGCACCACTGCAAGGGCACGGTAGTAACTGATGCTGCATTCCTGTTCTTGAATATTGGCATCGAGCCACGATTCCATTGGAAATACAACGTCACAAATTGATGATATAGAATCAAGAAGTAGAAGCGCATTGGATAGAGAGTAGCAGAAGGTATGCATATCAATAATATGAATTTGCATATCTTCATCATAAATGTAATTCATTTCTGTTTTGATTAACTGAGAGAAACAGGACTCCTCTCTGTCTCAATCGAGTTTTAATTATTTATTTTACTCCCGCCCCGAAGCACAGTGCTATAAATATTATTGTCCCCGGGGAGGAAACCGTAAGATAATATGATCCATATACTTATAGATGTCCACGCTCAAGTCCCATCGTCTATGAGGAGCACATCCCAGTGAGCATTTACACAGCATTTCATTAGAAGTCCTTATGAGTAGTAGAAAGCAGCCCCATCATTTGGGCCTGCGTAGGTGTGTCGTCCATAGTAGGTGAGTCGCCCATAGTAGGTGTGTCGTCCATAGTAGGTGTGTCGTCCATAGTAAGTGTGTCGTCCATAGAAGGTGTGCCGTCCATAGTAGGTGTGTCGTCCATAGTAGGTGTGCCGTCCTTAGTAGGTGTGTCGTCCATCGTAGGTGTGCCGTCCATAGTAGGTGTGTCGTCCATCGTAGGTGTGCCGTCCATAGTAGGTGTGTCGTCCATCGTAGGTGTGCCGTCCATAGTAGGTGTGTCGTCCATAGTAGGTGTGGTGTCCATAGCAGATGTGCCGTCCATAGTAGGTGTGTCGTCCATAGTAGGTGTGGCGTCCCTACTCCGAGACTCTGAGAGGTACCTAATCTCCCGACCTAATTATCCGGTCTGCTGTCTTATTGCGAGTCTTTGTCAGCGGCTGACATAATTGCTGGGAGTCGTCTGCGGAAAATGGCAGCGTAGGCCCGTGCTGGCAGCTAAGGATGGCGTCATAAGGCCTAAGATGGCTGCTTCAGATAGCGATGTTAGGTACATGGTGGCAGCTAATGACGGCGGCGTTAGGCCCATGATGGCTGTCGAGGAAGGCCCATTATGACGGCTTTAGGCACATAATATCGGCATTAGGCCCATGATGACTGTCGAGGAAGATGGTATGAGACCCATGATGGCTGCTGAGGATGGTAGCAATCGGCCCATGATGACTGCTGAAGAATTAAGCATAAGACCCAAGATCGCTCATGAGAATAGTGGCGTTTGCCCCATGAGGGCTGCTAAGAATAGTGGCAATATTCTCATAATAGTGAATGAAGATGGCATCGTCAGGCCCATGGTGGCCGCTGTGGATGGCGGCAATGATTCACGTCAGGAACGCCGTAACCTGTCATCGCAAGGGTAGACTGAAATTCAGACGATGATGGCAGGTCGAGATCAATTGATGTATTTTTCAGTCTAGCTGACAAGATATCGAGATCCATTTATAATTGAATTGATTTTCCTTGAATATTCCTGACTTGCGTAACGCCAGGTATTCAGACAGACTGGGATAACCTGCTGCCATTAATTTATTTTCCGATCAGCAGTTGATGTAGAGCGTTTCTTAGGGTTGAACTAGAATATTATAGGATCGTTCAAGCAGCCTCTATTTTCATTACTAATGTGGTAAAATGAGTATCGTTTCACAGTCAAAGCTAAACTCAACCACACTTCGAACTCAAAAGACGTAGGATGATGTTACCAAAGGTCATTGGAGCACAAATCCCAAATGCATCTCCGAGTAATATGGTAATCATGAAGAATGGCCGTAATAACTAAAACTTGCAATAACGGAAACTGCAAATAGACATTCTTTTGTAACAGTGAATATCTTATCGAAGTTAATTCATCAGATGACAATAACGGAATTAGTAAACGCCTCTTCGGACGAATAACCCATCGTTTATCATGCAATTTTGTGACTGACGTAAAAATATTCATAAGTGTATGCCGTGACGTCATGTATTTTTTTTTCATTTATCTATTTTACAGTGAAAACGGCCAGTTGTTGACGGAAAGTGGCAGTGTACGGAAAAGTTGGGCCGAGTATTTTGATGAATTGTTGAAAGTCGAGGATCACAGAGAGGCTGACATTGCTGCTGTGGGTGGTGGTGCGCGGATGCCGGTTTTTGGAGAGAAACTTGCTGCGGACATTACTAGGGAAGAGGTGCAGGAGGCGGTGGAGGTGATGAAAGCATGTTGCGACTGAGTACCTGTGCCTGAAAAAGGATGGAATGACGATTGTCGAATGGTTGGTGAGGCTACTGAACATTTGCTTTGTGACGCACAGGGAGGAAATGTCATGTATTATTTACAATATTTGTCATATTGGCCAGTCCATAACCATGTACATGTAGATATAACATGATTTCTGAAGATAGTCTGTTTGAATCTACAAATATTTTCTCATTGATTTTAGGTATTGTTAAATTTACGCGCATCCGATAAACTTAGCCGGTGATTTTCTTCTATAAGTCATGTTCCCGGATGTCTTGTTGAGTCTACATAAATCTGATAACTATTACATGATATTTTATGGCGCCTCAATTTGCATGAACTCGCGAAGCATCAAGTCTCCTAATAATTTCGATCCATGAAAAAGTATCATTCACGCTGTTTTCATGCTAGAATAAACGTAACAACATAAGTATAATAAATGAATTGAATACTGTATACTTAATTGATATCAAAGTTATAAGTCTGTCATGGCTCAGTGGTAGCAGTCTCCGGCTCATAGAATCAGTGTTTGGGGTTCGAATCTTTCTCGTCACGAAACTTTTATCTTTTTCGATATCAATAGAAACTCCAGCTATCATGTTTTGTAGAGTATAGATTATCTATATTTTAGATTTAAAAGCTAATTTTTGTTTATAACTTGCATTTAATAGATTCATGACGCAATTATTTAAATTCAACAAAATAAAAAATTGGAAATTCAAAATGAAAAGTTTATCGGAGAAAATTCAATAAGTCACGTCATGTTGAATTTACGATGTACATGTAACTGTTACCCGACACTTCTCTCTGTGACGGGCGTGGTACCGATTGAGTGGCGCAGTGCCCTGCATTGCCCCGCTGTATAAGGGCAAGGGAGATAAAAAGGAATGCTGCAACTCAAGAGGTATCAGTCTGTTGTGTGTGGTTGGTAAGTTGTACGGGAGAGTGCTGATCAAAAGGATTAGGGAATGTACGGATCGCGCAATTGGAGAGGAACAATGTGGCTTTAATAGTGGTAGAAGGTGTGCCGTTCAGATTTTTACAGTGAGGCAGATCTGTGAGAAGTACCTTGCAAAGGGAAAGGATGTGTTCTGGGCTTTCACAGATCTGGAGAAGGCATACGACAGTATTGACAGGGAAGCACTGTGAAAGGTGTTGCGTTTGCATGGAGTGAGCGGAAAGCTGTTGAAAGCTGTGCAGAATTTCTATGCTGACAGCCGAGCATGTGTCAGAGTAGGAAGCGAGGTGAGTGATTGGTTCAGAGTGAAAGTGGGTCTGAGACGAGCCTGCGTGATGTCTCCTTGGCTGTTCAAACTCTATATGGATGGAGTGGCCAGGGAAGTGAACGCGAGTGTGCTGGGTCGTGGCTTGGAGCTGTTGGAAGCTTATGGGCGGAGTTGGCAGTTGGGATAGTTGCTGTTTGCAGATGATACGGCGCTGGTGGCGGATTCAGAGGAGAAGCTATGTAGGCTGGCGTCTGATTTTGGTAGAGTGTGTGAGAAGAGGAAGCTTCGAGTGAACGTGGGTAAAAGTAAATTATTGAGATGCTCAAGGACTGCTGATGCAAGCCGAATTAGTGTCCTCCTAAATGGAGAAGTTGTTGGAAGAAGTTCAGTGTTCAGGTATCTGAGCTTCCATGTGGATAAAACTGAACTAGTGGAAGCAGGTAAAGTCGCGAATGAGGAAACGTGTAAAGTGTTGGGTGCACTGAAGAGTGTAATGAGCTGCAGGACGTTAGGGATGGAAGAAAAGAGAGGGATGTATAAGGTTGTCGTTGTCCCAACTGTGCTGTACGGAGCTGAGACTTGGGGTGAGAGGAGAGGAGAGAAGAAGGTTTAATGTTTTCAATAGGAAATGTTTGAGGAGCATGTCCGGAGTGTTGATGAGAGACAGGCTCACTAACGACGTGTTTCGAGTCAGAACGGGGATGGTAAAGCAGTTAGAGGACAGAGTTGATTCGCGTGTTCTGAGATGGTTCGGGCACATGGTGAGGATGGATAAAGGGAGATTGGTGAAAGGGGTGTTGAAGGCAGAGGCGAGTGGACGTAGGCCTAATGGGAGACCGAAGTTTGGGTGGATGGATGGTGTGAATTAGGCGTTATGAAGGAGAGACCTGAGTGTGGAAGTAGCAGGAGAGCGTGCATTGGATAGGCGTGAGTGGAGAATGATTGTGAACGGATGAGTTTTGACGCAGCCCTCATGTGCTTTCTCGCCATAGGCACGTCGTTGAGAGACGGGATGGCCGTGGGTAGGGGGGGGGCGATCATCATGACGCGGCAGGGGTAAAGCAGTCACACTGTCGGGCCCTAATGCCGACACTGACCTCAAATCGCACTCATAACCCGGATGGTGTGTTGCGGGGCTCCCGCCGGACCCTTTTGCGCAAAGGGGCTAAGGCATGCGAATGTGAGTGAATGAGAGTGTGAGGTGCGCCTTGCCATCGGCTACCCCCCTTGCTGGGGATTTCGGCCAATGGTGTCTGTATCTGAATTTTACAGTTTGGGTGACGTGACGACATGCTAGGGGCCGAGGAGCACCACATTAGAAAAGTTATATCCTGAACAAGGGAATCCCTCAAAAATATGCAAATGCACAACTACAAGAAAAGCTCGTTCGTTCCAGAATTCAACCAATTTCAGGACATGGAAAAACCGATTGAAAATAAACTTCAAAGTGTTTTTTTCCACCTAGCTTCAAATATGTTGACATCTTACAACTTCTACAAGGTGACGTATGACGAGAGCAAAATTGTACCAAGCCGTAGAATACTACACGGCACAAGATAAAAGTTCATACTCTTGCACAACTGGTATTATGACAGACATAAATTTAAGCGGAAGCAGATGCCTCAACAGATGTTGTACTCCACCCCGGAAATATATCTCATTCAAGACATAGGAGGCATTGACCGGCGGAGTTGACTCAAAGCACAATAAGAAACAACGCCTAGCCGGAGAGCGGTACCTTAAACATCAGGATCAAGGAGTCAAAAATATGATTCAGCAGCAGAATCCTAGACAAGGGGGCAATACTCGTGCAAAGACAGTATGTAGCTGAGAAAGCATTGTCGAAAAAGTGCTCAACAAACAGTCAGAGACAGACTTTGACAGCAATCTGAAATGGCACTCAAACAAGACAAGCATCGAATCTCACACCGACCATTCTCAGACGCTCAACATCATTCTAACTGGGCTGGCCAACAAAATCACTGTTCCTCACATACTCTAACAAATAATCGTCCCTTTCCTGGTGTTACTCAGACGAAGATTGGAAAAATACCATCACTAGATGGTCTCAAAATTGCTTCCCCTTGTATCATATCGCTGAAGTTAGACAGATTTGTGAGAAACAAATTATAGCAAGCTTTCAATTCTCAATATCTCATTATCGACAAGAACTTCAATATTTGCACATTCCAATTGCATAGAACCATCTGTTGGCTGTGCCTCGGTTGCCAGGCTCCAGTCGTTCCAGGTACGGTTGGACATTGATGAATTTACTGTCGATAATGGAGATTCGGTATTTAGCAGGCGTTCCATTGATGCCGATACGACGGTCCATATCGCAGGAATAATGTAGTGTTTGCATGCTGATGAGGAGCGATGGCTTCAATTTGTGTCTTCCTTGCACAATCGGGTGTCCGTGTGAGGAAGATCCGTCATTCCAAAGCTGGGCTTTTCCGAATGGTATTACATGTCTGTAACTTGGAACCCAACATACTGGCATGAAAATATTAGCATGAGCGTCTGGCAGGCTCGTGAAGACCGCGGCTCTTTAAGGTACATAAAGCGCTCTTTAAAAGACGGTAAGATGCTTCTTAGGGCAACTGGTGACCTAATTACGGTCGTTTTAACGACTCATGACCATAAGCAGACGCAGAAGAGGGTTACACGTCATGGGGAAGAGAACAGAGGATACCTTGCCGCTAATTTTGAAGAAAAATCATGACCTATTTGAAGGACAAAGAGACGTTTATTTCTTCAGGAGATTCATTGTTTGAGTTGTGTTGAAGTTTTAGTAGTAAATTGAAGAAACAAAATACCCAACTGAAAAAGAATCTGAGCTTCATTTGTTTCTTCCTCAGTTGCCGCAGTGACAGGACGGATGAGTTGGATAAATGCAACATTCCTAACGAGTTTTTTTTGTCCTAATATATATTTTCTCAGTGCTCTGTGAATTGGAAACCGTATCAACCTTTTCTTATATTCTAGTACCGCATAATAAATGGTATTGTCCTCCGACTAATATCTGTTGACAATGTCGTTTAATTTTTTTGTCTGGGTTTATTATAGTGTGTACTTAACGTAATTTGGAACAGTGTTTTCATCTATTCAATATATAAACATTTACAAACACTATTATACATTTAATGTTCCACGTTACCTCTAAATGCAGAGCTATGGTTTATTATATGGCCTTGCGAGTCGGTGACAATAGACGCTGCCCCTTAATACGAGTAACCCAAACCATAATAGTTTTATTAATGATAGGCGGGTTACGACAAAGTCAGTGTGTCTTATTGCTGGCGGTTGGCTCTGATGCTATGGTGTTCTAATATTTCAAAGCACACCCATTTTTATGTCCAAACTTTTGATTTACTCAAGTGAGTAATACGAAGTATCCAAACAATTTCTCCTCAGAATATCATTCTTCCACAAAAAAAAATTCAGTCTTTCGATTCTTTTCGTTCGTCATTTCAGTGATGGTTGGGCCAGACATATCTTTTTTGTTTACGCCTGACTCGATCAGAAATGAAAAGACTAAAATAATTTACTTGTGTTTCTGTCTGTGATTTGATGCTTCGTAGACACCGCGGCTCGTGGGCGACAATTTTAATAAGAGAACGCTTTACGATGTCACCGAAGCGGGTCGATTACCCTTAGAACATCGTAAATATCGTAATTGGACACACGCTGTACGAGGTAGAAAGGTTAACTGGTTTCGTATTGCAAACAGTTGGACAAAAAATGCGACCCACTCTTTGATAATTTGTTAATCGATAGGGAGAACCCCGTATTCGACGATCCCCATCAATAACAAAAAAATATATTTCCATTCATTTTGTCGCATCGGAAAGTTTTCCATTTCTAAAAAAAAACGACCCAATAAAACCGTGATACGTTCCAGCACAATGTTTACCTTATTTACATAAGATAGCTCGTCGTGCAAAGAAATTATGCTTCTAAGCATGTACGTCTTTATTCAGTCAACTATCTCCTTCTTGTCGGAATATAGAAACTTAGCCAAAGAACAAATCCACTTCAGAGAGAAACGGCGGGGATTCCCCGACTTTTGTGACCTTTCGATTACTTTAGTGTCGTCGTAAACGGAAGTGGTTGACTTGTCTGATTCTTCACATGTTTGTCCAACTTTTAATTTCACCGTCCACTTGGTCATTTACGAGAGAAGAAATAAATGTTTCACCGTTTTTTTGTTTCACGTGTTAGTTTACATGAACATGTGAATAAGGTTTTGTTTTCTTGGTCAGGTCAGGAGGGATCGCTTTACCTGACAA
>SDVV010025767.1:0-12367 GCA_016164225.1 Gammarus roeselii | reverse complement strand
GGGACAGCAAGGTATCGACGGGTGATGACAGACTGGGCGGGGAACGATGATCCGACATAACAGCATCAGGGACAGCAAGGTATCGACGGGTGATGACATACTGGGCGGGGAACGATGATCAGACATAACAGCATCAGGAACATCAAGGTATCGACGGGTGATGACAGACTGGGCGGGGAACGATGATCAGACATAACAGCATCAGGGACAGCAAGGTATCGACGGATGATGACAGGCTGGGCGGGGAACGATGATCAGACATAACAGCATCAGGGACAGCAAGGTATCGACGGGCGATGACAGACTGGGCGGGGAACGAAGAAAGCCAGATAGGGCAAAAGGCCCGAGAAAAAGACGAAAAATGCATATCCAAACACCCAGACAGGAGGAGACGATATTTGCAGCAGCAATCAGACAAAAGATCCCAGGTTGGAGAGCAAAAGCTTCTCAGCATCGGCTCGTAACAGACTGTGCCAGGTCGTACAGAAAAACTTCCCAGCGGCGGTTGATGGCAGACTGTCAGATTATAAACAAGCGTCGGACAGCAACAAACTGTACCAGATTGTAAACAAAAACTTCCCAGCGTCGGACAGCAACAGACTGCTAGATTATAAACAGAAGCTTCCCAGAGTCGGCTAGTAACAGGCTGAGCCAGATTGTAAACAAAAGCTTCCCAGCGTCGGACAGCAACAGACTGCTAGATTATAAACAGAAGCTTCCCAGAGTCGGCTAGTAACAGGCTGAGCCAGATTGTAAACAAAAGCTTCCCAGCGTCGGACAGCAACAGACTGCTAGATTATAAACAGAAGCTTCCCAGAGTCGGCTAGTAACAGGCTGAGCCAGATTGTAAACAAAAGCTTCCCAGCGTCGGACAGCAACAGACTGCTAGATTATAAACAGAAGCTTCCCAGAGTCGGCTAGTAACAGGCTGAGCCAGATTGTAAACAAAAGCTTCCCAGCGTCGGACAGCAACAGACTGCTAGATTATAAACAGAAGCTTCCCAGAGTCGGCTAGTAACAGGCTGAGCCAGATTGTAAACAAAAGCTTCCCAGCGTCGGACAGCAACAGACTGCTAGATTATAAACAGAAGCTTCCCAGAGTCGGCTAGTAACAGGCTGAGCCAGATTGTAAACAAAAGCTTCCCAGCGTCGGACAGCAACAGACTGCTAGATTATAAACAGAAGCTTCCCAGAGTCGGCTAGTAACAGGCTGAGCCAGGTTGTAAACAAAAGTTTTCCAGCGTCGACTAGTAACAGACTGTGCAAGATTGCGAACAAAAGCTTCGCTACATCGGCTAGTAACAGATTGTGCCATGTTGTAAACAAAAGCTTCCCTACACCGGCTAGTAACAGATTGTGCCATGTTGTAAACAAAAGCTTCCCTACACCGGCTAGTAACATATTGTGCCATGCTGTAAACAGAAACGGAATAGAAATGTGTAATGTCCGCGCAGGGGCGGGAGAAGCCAAAGTAACTGACGTCAAGTAGATCGAGAGGGTAGCTGGTTCTCCAACTATGAAAGAAGCCCATTGTGCTCTAGCCCTGCCCACTGCCACCTATCATGCGACGTTGGCCTAGCCACGCTCTCAACGCAAACCTTAGAATTTTCTACATCCTGGTGACAGTATCGGTAACAAAAGATGACAACCTTCACTGCTCCTACTGACAGCCGCCAGAGGAGGGACAGCAACACCGCCGAATTGATAGTACCCTATATGTCGCCTAAAGCGTGAATTTCTACGGATATTCGCACGTCATATTTCACGATCCCCCCGGCTGAGAATATCACCGAAAACGCACATTTTAGGCGTGTACGCGGTACGAAAACGCAAATTTAGGTGTCCAGGGGTCCGTATTAGGCAAATTTTGATTGTTAGTGATTACGTGTAGGATATATATTTTAAAAGTATATTTTGTTCATTCAGTTTTTTTTCTTAGTTCATGTATTTATCGTATTAAAGCATCCATGTTTTTTAATTGGTTGATTTTGAGCTGTATTGGTTAGCAGGTTCACTGTATGTGTAGTATATATTTTTCGTCATTAGTAGTACATGTTTATATATATTTATTTGGGAGATACGCGAGCTGAAATCGCCCTGGTGATTGTTAATGAATGTTTAAGATTATTGATGATTTGTAAATAGGTATTGTAAGGGTAAGTAGTATTGTATGTATTCGAGATTATTTATGTGTCCAATCCGCAAAAAAATGTTGGCCTGGTACATAGTAGGTTGGCTGTATGTGTACGATTTAATTCTCCTTCAATAGGATATTTCTAAATCGTGTTATTCAGTATCGCAAGCACCCCTGTTATTTCAATGGGTATTTAGTGCCCGAACCTTATTTTATTTAGGGTATTAATAAACGAGGTAGTTACCGTTGTAATAGGATATCGTTGCTCGATCATTATCATACCTAGGTTTGACATCTTACTCTTTATCGGTGAATGCCATAGTATGTAGGTTCTTTGTTATTATAGAGCAGAAATCTATGTCATTTGATTAAATCCATCCGATTTTTCCCATTGTTAGCATGTATATATGTATTTTTTGTCTGGACACAGCGTTATGATTCAATAAGTAGGCGTAGGCATTATATGTCCACTTATTTTTCAATCTGTTCATGTTCAAGTTTGTATTTATTTATTTATTACATATTAGGAACATTCATTTCTAAGGAACATTTACATCAATCTATTTTCTTCCTTTTGGGAGCGGTTGCAGGGGTATACGTTCACGTATTTTCAATCCGTATGACTATGGACCATGAAACATGTTTAATTTTATTTTCAATTTATTACATGGTTACATAAGGAACAATTACATACTAGGAGCAGTCTTTTGGAAATGATACCACTGATCGCTATCGTATCGGCAGACCTTTATCCGTCAATGTCATACAGAGACCTTATCTCGAGTCGCACTCCTCTCGTGACCCTGTCTAATAGCCAGATTGCATCTCTACATGTCAGTTTACGGCACCTTTAATCACTCACCGCGTTGCTGGTACCAATATTCTTATAACACATATGAACGTGCAGTAAGAGGCCCCTAGGCAAAAAGTTGGATACGCTCTGGCAAATGGGGTGAGCTAAGCTTGCTCGTATAAATTAATGTTCGTCCACGGTGTAAGGGTTTATTGATTTTGGCATATCCGCAAAAAATGTTAGCCTGGTACATATCGATTTGGCAGTATGTGTAGGATTTTTTCTAATAGTATATGGTAATGCAGTATTTTATCGATTTGGCTGTATATAGCGTTTTATTTAGTGTCGCAGACACCGTTGCTATTAAATTTTATTTTTTATTACATGGATACATAGTAGCATGGTTACATAGGAACATTTATATCATGTTATGAACATTTTCATCATATTAAGAGCGGTTGCAGGGGTTTACGTTCACGCGTTTTTTTAATCCATATGACTGTGGACAATGAAACATACATATTCAAGTATATATTTATTTATTACATAATAGCATGGTTACATAAGAACATTTACATCATCATGTTAGGAACATTTTCATCATATTAGGAGCGGTTCCAGGGGTATGCGTTCAAGCATTTTTCAATCCGTATGACTGTGGACAATGGAGCATATATGTTTAGGCATATATTTATTTATTCATCACATAGTTACATAGGAATATTTACATACTAGGAAAATTTACAGAATAAAACCAGAAGACGTGGACGTTCTTTCGTTATTCATCCGACTACACTCACCAAAGACGGCCTCACCCGGCTTACGTCTCTTCCATGTTACATACATGTTTACATTAAGATCATCATCCACGACACATCGCTTCCTCTTTTTAGTGACGGTAAGTTCAACTTCAATGGATTTGTTGGGAATGTCTGGATGCCCATAGGCAAGAGTTGTGCACGCATCGACATAGTAGTGCATAGTTTCAATCTCACTGAGGTTATTTTAATATTGCGTACAGTTTGAAGCTGGCACGCTTGAGCGCGAATATTGTGCATGGTCTCAAAGTGCGCGTATGTGTATGTTTTCTGGATATGGATATCTCTGTATTGTTCATGTCTGATTTTGGCTTGTGTCTGGTAATTGACACCGTTTGCAGCGGATTTGTGACGTCGGACTCAAGCAACATACTGTAACACTTTGGTTGCAAGCAAATGATTTCACTCTAGTGGTCGTTGGCTGTTTCGCTTTTCAGCAGTCCCAGCTGCCCTTTCTTTGTTTCATTGTACAAGGGATAATTTTTTGGGGTAGTTGGAGAAGTTCATGTATTCAACCAGAGGAGCTTCCCGCATTTCCGCCTCAATGTCATCCACACCAATGAACTGGAGCAGCAACAAGTCGGTGTCCGAGTAGATGAGCGAGACGTTGTCACCGTATTTGGGTTTCAGTGTCTAACGATGGGAGCAACTGTGCGAAACATCATTTATGATCCTTATCTTGATCCTCGGTATTAGTGGCACTCTGCGGATTCCTTATCGATGATGAGCATTATTCTTCACCTGGAGATGTTAACTCATCATATTGGTGTAGGATTTATCATCTGGGTGTTTTCTTTGCTCTGATCTATTAGGGTCTAGACTGTTGCTTTTAGTACACATTTTAGATAGACGAATACCTTTGGGAGTGGTGTATGCAACACTTCCAAAACTAACCTTGTAACCAAAACTTTGTTTTTAGTCTTCAGCGAGCCTTTTCTTGACGCAATGCTTTTTATTTTAGTTACATGTTTATGACATCGAATCGTTTGTTTTTTCTCACTGGCGCCGACATTCCTATTCTGTATATTCCCGCAGATTTCCAAAATATACCTAATTTTCCTAGCACTCGAGCGTTTGAGACATGATTTTCTCTCTTCATGTTTCATTTCCAACAATTTTGAAACAAAGTCAGATATTTATTTGATTTTATTGTACCACTTTACACTTCTTATACTTGTTACCGTTTTATTATCCCATTTGATAATTCGGTTGCCTTCAACTTTATCAGGTTTTCTTCACATGACATCTCCTCGGTATCATAATCACGTTTCAATATCACTAGTACTGGTGTCCATTTCACTTGAAGCATCCCATATTTTCATTATATTCCATTTCGTTTAAGGTTTGGGTGTGCTCTCCCCCCCATTCACCCAATCTTTATACGTTCTACGTTTTGTTGTAAGAGGAAAAGCATATCAATAAGCCCTTTTCGTCCCTATAGCTGTATTTTCTCGTCCATTTTCGAGATTATCATATTCAAGATAATGTTGACCTTTGAAATGTTGTCAAAACCCGAACGTGGATCTTGATTTGCTTAATTTCATCTGCGCACTGCAAATAGCACATACCCCCGTATTATCCTTTCCGGTAAAATATTTCCATATCAAACTTGGCGACATTCTCCTACAACAACAGCAGACCGTTAACTAATTGAAAATAAATCTGAGATCAATTTTATATATACTTTAACATGAACATAAAGGGTTGATGCCGGCATATATCGGCATATGCCGACAAATGACGATATATGACGATATAATGTATGGCGTATACAGGGTTGATGCCGGCATGTGCCAGTATTATGTAGGCGTATTCACGGTTGATGCCGGCATATGCAGGTATAATGTAGGCGTATACACGGTTGATGTCGGCATATGCTGGGCTAATGTAGGCGTATACATGATGATGCCGGCACAATGTAGACACACACATTTTTTAAGCAAATACAGGATCGGATAACATCTAAGGCATTTTACCTTTCTAGAACAAAGTCCCTTGTTTCTTTGTTACAAGATATTTAATGTGGATCAGCTTTACGTCATGTTAGGTAAAAAGATCTAGTCATCCTAACCTAACCAACTTGACCAAGAATTACACATATGTGTCATCGATCGAGATATCCTGATCACATATGGTACTTATTCATCTATGTATGATCCCTCCACATGGCTCTATTTTATGTAGTTGTATTTTTTTTTCAATATCACACACAATGTAGACACACACATTTGTATGCATATACAGGGGGGGGGGTTAACATCAGTAGCATTTTTACCTCTGATCTGTAATTTTTTCCAGTAGAACAACATCCCTTGCTTTTCTTACAAGATATTTAATGTGGATCAGCTTCACGGCATGTTAGGTTAAAAGAACTAATCAGTGTTTTGGGAAAA
Organism: Gammarus roeselii; assembly: GCA_016164225.1. Taxonomy (NCBI): domain Eukaryota; kingdom Metazoa; phylum Arthropoda; class Malacostraca; order Amphipoda; family Gammaridae; genus Gammarus; species Gammarus roeselii. Next base: position 6,229 of record SDVV010025767.1, on the reverse strand, counting down.
ATGTATAACAAATATCTGCACTTGACTCTACATTTTGATCTATCCTTTGCAGTTTTGATACACACTTCTAATTTTGATCTAGCAAATTTCATATATTTTTCATAGGTAGTTACATCGTCGTTTGAATGTTATAGCTATTTCCATATGATTCTTGATTTTTGATTTGACACAATTCTGCATCACTTTTACATGTTATTCACACCCATCAAAACCTAACTTATGTATGGTATTCAGTCATTGATATATACATATGAGCCCCTCCACAAGGTTCTTTATAAAACTTACACCTAATTCTTTCTACTTCGTGGTCACTCTCGACCCATATTAGTTAGCAGAGAGGGCGGATTTTCAATCTCAGATGGTTTAAATGTTACAAATATTTCATATTTCTATCCAGTTTCACACAAACTAACACTTTTTCTCATACTAGGACTACCACATTTACTTCAATATCTCCTGACACTACATCCTTTGACGACTTGCAAGGCTGATTTGCCTTTTCTTTCGTAAAATTTTCATATTCTTGACAATGACTTCGTTTCAGAGGTCGCCACACATTACTCGTGGATTTGTTTCTTCAATTTTATTTCTTCTTTGCACAGATTGCAGGCCTCCGTTACCCAATTACTTTCAAAAAAACGACGTTTCAAGCTATACCCCATCCTTCCACAACAGAATCACAAACTTGACTGAGCAAGATGTGATCGGACTCTGATTTATACCCTACCAATCTGTAACACATTTAGATCATTCACCCCGAAATAGGTTTATGATTATCGTTTCACGCCTTGAAACATATTCTTCAACCAAATTCGACAATTCGATGTTACCTCCGACTGACACGATGTTTGCTATTCATTGCTTAACCATTGAGTTTTAGGATATTATAAAAATTTGATGAAGGATTCACATGATTTATTACTGTTTTATTAGTATTAATTACAGATCTTGCTGGATACATCAATACTTTCTACCTCATTGTTTTGATTTGTAACAGCGCGGTTCTTATATCCACCATACCCATTATCACTATGTTTCTGTTCCCTTTCAAATCCTTCATATACATAATTTCTTTGATACGAATGCCGCATGCTGTTCCAGCCCCGTGAGTCCATCAATGTATTTCTTCTTCTCAGTGAACTTTAACTATTTGAATCTTCTCCAATTCAATGAAATCCCGATCTGCATACGAAAGAAATTGTTGCATACGCACCAAATTTTCTTTTGTTCTTAGGTAAAATTTATTTTCCACAGCCTCGGCTTGATTACACTTGTGAAGGTTTTCTGCTTGGATCGTATCAATTTCAAGATTTACCTCTTTATTCTCCTTGAACTCTGTTACACACGACTGAAATGTATCGAAATCAGATACCCAACGCCTGCTTTCTAATAAATAAAGAGTAATAAAGAGTAAGATGTCAAACCTAGGCATGATGATGATCGAGCAACGATATCCTATTACAACGGTAACTACCTCGTTTAATAATACCCTAAATAAAATAAGGTTCGAGCACTAAATACCCATTGAAATAATAGGGGTGCCTGCGATACTAAATAATAATACGATATAAAAATATCATATTAAAAGAGAATTAAATCATACGCATACAGCCAACCTACTAAGTACCAGGCCAATATTTTCTTGCGGATAGGACAAATAAATCATCTTGAATTCATACAATACTACATACCCTTTACAATACTAATTTACAAGCCATCAACAATCATGAACAATCGATAACAATCACCAGAGCGATTTCGGCTCCCATATCTCCCAAATATATATCTATAAACATATACTATTAATAAAGAAAAATATAGACTACACATACAGTCAACCTGACACCCAATACAGCTCAAATTCAACCAATGAGAAAACATGGATGTTTTAATACGATAAATACATGAACGAATAAATAACTAAATATAAAGAAAATATACAATTAAAATATATATCCTACACGTAATCATAAACAATCAAATGTGCCTATTACGGACCCCGAAGCACCTAAATTTGCGTTTTCATACCGCGTACACGCCTAAAATTTGCGTTTTCGGTGACATTCTGGAATATGGCGTGCGATAATCCGTAGAAATTTACGTTTCAGGTGACATATAGGCTACTGTTGATCCAACAACGACCTTGCCCGACGAGCTTCAAGGAGAAAAAAGACGAATAATACGGCAATAGCGACCTGGCCCTACGATGGCTTAAAGGAGAACAAAGACGAGTATGACTGACTTGATTGTCAGCTGTTGTCGGGGCGATAACAAGCCAGCGCCAGATAGAAACTTTCAGCAGCTGGATGAAATTGCAGCGGAGCAAATATAAAAGTCATGATAGCTGTCTCGGCGGCTGGATGAAACAGCCACAAAAATACTGTAAAAGTCCTGCTAAAACTTTCGATGGCTGGACAAAGTAGCCGCAGAAACAATTATAAAATGGATCAGTTAGAACTCTCGGCAGCTGGAGAAAAAAAGTACTGAAATCACTATGAAACAGTCTTGATAACCACTCTGTGGCAGGACGAAAAAAAACACTGAAACCAATATAAAACAGGTTTGGTGGCCCTTTATGTGGTAGGACGAAGCATACACTGAAATCAATATAAATAGTCTTGATAGATCTCTTGGTGGCAGGACAAAACAAACACTGAAACCAATATAAAACAGTCTTGAAAGAACTCTCGTTGGCAGGACGAAACACACTGAAACCAATATAAAAAAGTCTTGATAGACCTCTCGGAGGCTGGACGAAACTACCAATGGAACCAATGTAAACAGTCTTGATAGACCTCTCGGAGGCAGGACGAAAACACCAGTAAGACATATATAAAAATCTTTATAAGCCTCCTGGAGGCTGAACAAAACCACCAGTGAAACCATAATAAAACAGTCTTGATAGACCTGTCAGCGGCAGTACGAAACACACTGAAACTAATATAAAAGTCTTGATAGACCTCTCGAAGGCTCGACGAAACCACCAATGAAACTATTGTAAACTGTCTTGATAGACCTCATAGAGGCTGGACGAATCACAAGTGAAACCAATAAAAAAACAGTTTTGATGGAACTTTCGGCGGCTGGATGAAACAGCCTGAATATAAAAGAGCGGCATGGCATGCCGGCATGGCAACAGCCTGAATATAAAAGAGCGCAGTCAACGGACGGGTTAACTAGGTGATATAACTAGGGGATATAACTAGGGAATATAACAAGGTGATATAACAAAGTGATACATGCGAACCGTCGAACCTCCCCATTGCCGTTAGAATGTATTGGACTGAAACTGACACAGACGGATTTTTTTACGGTGTGATAAATTAGGACTACTAAACAATATCACAATTCACGATTGAACGAAATAATTTGAAACTTTCAAAATGATTGAATTAACAGGTTGATGGGTAAAAAATATGGACCATAATTGCTTCATCGACAGCTCATACATTTTTGAACCAATTGCAACGAAACCCATCAAGGGTTCTTTGGGATATGATATTTGATGAAAAAAAAATTATCTAACAGAACCACCTACTCAGACTCTAGACCCTCGCTCTCCACCCACGATAGCAGCCTTCCCCCCTTATACCAACGATTGTTGTGTGCACTACCGACAAGCGGGACCAACAACGACTGGAGAACGCCTCTTTCGATCTGTGCCTGCGGTGCCGGGGAGAGCCAGATACGGTCGAGCACGTCATGGCGTCCTGCCGACCTATTACTTCAGGAAAGCTCAATCATAGCACCGCGACGGTGTGTGATCCTAACAAGCACCCGCAAGACTACTTTAATTTCCCCGTGGGTGTTGGCTAAATGGAGGCTCACACCGGTCGCAACATTCCCAACATGAACACGACGGTGGGTATCCAGGCTTTCAGGTCGTGCACCGGCAGTGGCTCCTCCGCCACAGGAAGAACTTGGGTTAAAAAACGACACGAGCTACCGATGCAAGCAGCCTCCACAACTGACGATACCCCCCCCCCCCCTTCCTTATCCATAACGGCCTCTACCACCATCCACAGCAGACAAAAGCCGCCACACCATCGACGAAAGAAGACCTCACGGAATATGATAGCAGCCTCTACAACCGACGATAGCAGGTCTCCCCACCGACGACAGTAGCTCCCTCCACCGGAAACTGCAGATCCAACACCGACCATAGCCCCAACACCGGTGATAGCCCCACCGCCGGTGATAGCTTCAACAACGATGATAGCATCCCTCCCCCGCCGATGATCGCAGCCCACACCCATCGATGATAACAGCCCACCCCCATCAATTATAGTAGCCTTCTTCCACCGATGGCAGTCACCCTACTCACCGAGGATAACAACCCTCCACCAGAAATGCTAGCTGCCTTAACCACCGATGATAGGAGCCCTCCACCATCGATTATATCAGCGAACTACCACGATTTTAGCAGTCCTTCCCAACCGACGATAGGAGTCCTCCACCACCGACCTCAGCAGCAATCCCCAACAAATTTTTGCAGCCTGCGCCACAGCCTGTTGCAGCCCTCCACAACCCATAATAGCAGCTCTCTCCCACCAACGATAGCAACTTCCACCAACGACGATAGCTGGCTGCCCTCGGCGTGCGGCGTAATCCTGCTGCCGCTTTTGAAGGTTTTCTCACGCATCGGAGGTCGCAGGGCCGGTGCCGGAGGATCAGTGAAGGGGGCACAAAGCCAGCCTTTTGCCCCCCTTCTGCTTCCACATTTCAACAAAGGAAGCCTTTACAAAGGGTCGGTCTAGGGAGCGGAGGGGGGCAGCGACAGAGTTCATTGATAAGAGAGTGAGCCAACAAGCCGCGGTGGTTATGGAAGGAGCGAAGGATTTAAAGGCAACTCCCGCAACTATGAATTTAGCCTAACAGCCGAGCCTCTTTAAGCGCAGTTCTTCCCCACGACTTACCGAAGTTCAGGCAACCGCATCCTCGTCGCATTGCACACTCTCGTTAGTGCTGACTTTTAGGGAACTTGACGTGTTGTTTTGCCTGCTTCTCTCCTGTCATGGAAATGTTCTACCAAAAACAACTGGAGACGCGGAGATCGCAAACTCTCGGAACTGTAGAAAAAGATTCGTCATAGCAATCATTACAAGAGCAAATTAAATCGCTAGCTAAGAAAAAGTAAGATGATGAACCACTCCGAGTTTCAATTCAAGCAGACTACAGAGTAAAGTAAGATGATGGACCACTCCGAGTTTCAAGTCAAGCAGACTACAGAGTAAAGTAAGATGATGGACCACTCCGAGTTTCAATTCAAGCAGACTACAGAGTAAAGTAAGATGATGGACCACTCCGAGTTTCAATTCAAGCAGACTACAGAGTAAAGTAAGATGACGAACCACTCCGAGTTTCAAGTCAAGCAGGCTACACAGTAAAGTAAGATGATGGACCACTCCGAGTTTTCAAGTCAAGCAGGCTACACAGTAGAAATTTGGTGCAAGCTGCAGTATCGGTTCCTATCAAATTTGGAAGTCCCGAACATATGTAAATATTAGAAATTGGAAGCGAAAATTCTTTAACAAATCCATAGCAGCAGGCCAGCACTTCGATTTAATATTTGGTAGGAACAATTAATCGTAATATAGCAAGTTCACCACAATAAAAACATCCACCTTGCCGCTGCTGGATGCCACTATCAACAGCTGTAATGGTGGTGCTGGGTGACACTATCAACAGATGTAATGGTGGTGCTGGGTGCCACTTTCAGCAGTTGTAATGCTGGTGCTGGATGCCACTATCAACAGGTGTAATACTGGTGCTGGATGCCACCATCAGCAGGTGTAACGCTGGTGATGGATGCCACTATTAACAGCTGTAATGCTGGTGATGGATGCCACTATCAACAGCTGTAGTGCAGGTGCTGGATGCCACTATCAACAGCTGTAATGCAGGTGATGGATACAACTATCAACAGCTGTAATGCTGGTGATGGATGTCACTATCAACAGCTATTATGCTGGTGCTGGATGTCCCTATCAACAGCTATTATGCTGGTGCTGGATGTCACTATCAACAGGTGTAACGCTGGTGCTGGATGTCACTATCAACAGGTGTAACGCTGGTGCTGGATGTCACTGTCAACAGGTGTAACGCTGGTGCTGGATGTCACTATCAACAGGTGTAACGCTGGTGCTGGATGTCACTATCAACAGGTGTAACGCTGGTGCTGGATGTCACTATCAACAGGTGTAACGCTGGTGCTGGATGTCACTATCAA
>SDVV010025766.1:0-12367 GCA_016164225.1 Gammarus roeselii | reverse complement strand
TGAATCATACCACAGACTTGCAGGCACAACTGGGAACGCATGACCCTAGCACTCAAACAACCTATTCCCCATAAACTCAGCCAACCCTTCTTTGAAAGCACAAATGGTAGCAGACTCTACAACAGCAACAGGCAGCTCAATCCATATCCTAATGCATTGAACATTGAAAATCTCCTTGCTACATTCACAGAGCAGTGGGGCATCAAGAGTTTCTGCCAATGTCCCCGCATCCTACCATCCAGCAACCTTTGAAACAGAATGGACAAATCAAAACCCTCTGTGTCACAGCACAGAATGCTCCGATACCTTATGAGGTAAGTTTTCAGTAACCTGCCCTTGATTGAGAACAAATTGAGAGCCATCAGCCTGTCATGATAGGACATCTCAGATAGAGCATGCACCTGTTTGGTCCACTTGGCCAACCCATCAGCCTTTGCAGCCACCACACAAATATGATAGTGGAATTGGAGACTGGTATCTACACTGACGCCCAAGTCTCTGTGTGTAGGGACAAACTTCAACACTGCCCTGCAGGGCATACTGGTTAGCTGGAACCAAAGCATCAAAATCAATACAACCTCTAAAAAAACGCAGCACAACACACTTATCCGGATTCAGTCCAAGGTTCCAAGACCGTGCAACCAAGTCAAATGCATCCAACCCATTTTGCAGTGACCATGCAACCAAGTCAACTGCATCCTACCCATTTTGCAGTGATTGAGCGGCTGACTCGGTAAGCGGCAGACTCAGTGTCCTTCCGCGAGTATCTCAAGTACAACTTGTAGTCATCAGCAAATGCTTTGAACTTGCATGAGAGATCACTAGAGATGTGATTAATATAAATCAGGAACAACAGCGGCCTAAGGTCAAAACCCTGAGGTACACCACTTGTCACAGCAACTGGGCTGCTCACGCTGCCATTCTCACAAACGCTCATCACTCTGCCAGAGAGGAATGCTGAGATCCAGTCCAGCCAAAAATTACAAATGCCCATGGACTTCAATTTGGACAGGAGCACAGCATGACTCACCACATCAAATGCCTTTGAGAAATCCAGCATCACAACATCCACAATACATCTCCCATCAATCCAACTTCCAACATCATTATAGGTCAACAGCAATTGGTCCTCAGTGCTACAGCCTCTCTGAAAACCATACTGATGAGGTGATGAAATATTATTGCTCTCAAGATACTCAGTCAACCGTGATACAACCATTCTCTCCATTGATTTACAGCGAACTGATGTCAAGCTCACAGGCCAGTTTGTAATTCAGAGGATCAGTGTGGGACTTGGCCTTGAATATTGGTACAACCAACGATCTGTTCCAGGCTTCAGTGACCATTTCCGTCCTCAATGACTTGAAAAATCAAACAAAGAGGGAGGGAGAGCTCAAAAGCACAGTTCCTTAGCATATGTGGATGGAGGCCATCTGGACCCACACAGGAACTGGGATTAAGAGCGGAAAGGACACTTAGGACATCCAACCTAGGAAAGTCAACATCTGCCAAACTTCCCGCAAAAAACTGGAAAGGGGCTGGGTGGGTTGGAACTGTACTAACAAAGACTCCTGTAAAGAAGCAGCAAAAACTTTGCACATCCTACCAGGATCCTGCACTATCTCACCCATCAGCAAGTGGAGAGGACCCACAGCTGGAGTGATGTGCATTGAATGCAATGAACTGCTGTGCAGCAAGGGTGATGGAATGATGTGCAATGAACGCGGTGAACTTATGTGCCAGAAGGGGCAGGAAGCTCGAGTCTCTTTCCGCATTGTTTGCGGTAAGCAGTCTCGAGTAGGGGTGAGGTTTTTGGGTGTGGGGCTTACCAAGGCACAGAGAGTCTGCAGCTTACTAGCTTCTTGACTGTAGATGGGGGAGGCCAGTGAGGAAAGTTCTGCCCTTACACTGTTTGAGCAAAGTAAAGTGAGCCTGATTAGATTATCAGACACATAAACACGGTGCTTAGATGTGGCACACACTCTGTTGAATGATCGGAAGAACAGTTTTAAATGGCCAATTTAGGATATGCTGTGTGTTAATGTTTAACACAGCAAATGAAGTGACCTCCTCTATTATATATCAGGCAGAGGAGGACCAGCCACACACTACCTCACCCCATGACCATCAACAATGAACTGGTTGGGTGGAGGAGTATTTTCATAAATGGATACCACTCAGAGACCATGTGTTTGGGTATTGAGGGGAGATTGATTGATGCTGTTCCGTCAGATTTGTTGGGTGCTGTAAGGTATATCTGTTGTCACTGTCGAGGCTGCTGAGATCATTCGGAGACTGTCAACCATCTTCAGGAGTCTTTTCTATCAATAGCTGGTGGCAGTCGGAGCATTGCAGAGGCAGGTTAGAGGTGTGATGGCGGGTGTTAGGAGAGGGGGCAGTTGTGGGTCTGCTCAGGAAAGTAAACAGACTGGTTGTTTGGGAGGCCGTGCCACTGATGGTTTCTCTGGAGTTGGGCTGTTTAGGGCAGATGTCCTTGAAGTGAGGGAGCTGAATGAGAGGGAGAAAAGGAAGTGCTCAGTTATGCTGAGAGGTTTTGAGTGTGAGACCATTGAGCTGGTGGAAGCAAAGTTTCATGATGTGTGCCATGTCTTGGGTGTCAATGTTGTTCTGATTGACTTGGTAAAGATCAGCACTACTGGTCTGTTCAGAGCAAAGGTGACCAATGATGATTCCAGGCACAACCTGCTCTCACAGACCCCTAGGCTGAAAAGCTTGGATGGTTTTAGGAGTCCTTACATTCAGAAAGACCTAACCTACAGGCAAAGAGGAGAGTTGCTGTCTTGGAGGCGTGCTCTTCAGGCATCAGAGGGTGACAGAGATGAGAGAAATGAATTCTTGGCGGCTGCTGTGGGAGGGAGGGCTGATCCCAGTGCTGGTTGGGGTGGGCCTGTTGTTGTTTCCGGCAATTCCTCTGGTTGTGCACTGGCTGGTGGTTATCGAGGCGGTGACGGTCGCGCTGGGACAACTGCGGTGGTGAGTCGGTGTTGGGAGCGGTGCGCGTGGGCGTAGCGGTGCTGGTGACCGCGGAGGTGCTGATAGCCGGGGAGGTGTTGGTGGGGGCAGGGGGGATGCTGGCGGCCGGGGTGTTGCTGGCGGCCGCGGGGGTGCTGGCGGCCGCGGTGGTGCTGGCGGCCGCGGTGGTGCTGACGGCCGCGGTGGTGCTGGCGGTCGCGGTGATGCCGGAGTGCACGGTGCGGCCGGCGGCCGGGGTAGGGTTGGGAGCCGTGGTGGTGGTGCTGGGGGCAGTCGTGGCTCTGGTGGTGGTGGTCGTGGAGCTCTGACAGGTACCCAGGGCATCCCAGGTGACCGCGGAGGCAGTGCTTTAAACTAGCTAGTCAGTCTTTGCAGATTGATTTCTCCTGTCTGAGGTTGTGCTGTGTCAATTTGAATTCTCTGATGAATAAGTTCCATTTTGTTGGTCATATGGTGCAGCGGTATGATATGCAGTTGGTGGGCATGTGCAGTCATGGTTGACTTCTTTGGTGTCCTCATCCTTTGTTGATTTGCCAGGTTTTCAGCTGGTGAGGGGGGATGTGGGGGAAGGGAAGTGAAGAAGCATGGAGTCTGTTTGTATGTTGCTAACAATTTGAAGTTTGTGCCAATTGCGGTGACTTGACACAAGGCTGCTGCCATTTCCCTCCTTGATTATGATGTTCTGGTTGTGGTGGCGTACCGCCCTCCCTCCTACTCAGCTGAGGAGAATGCTGAACTGATTGAATTCTTGATGGAGTTTTGTGCTGGCAGAGAGGTTGTTGTTCTTGGGGATTTTAACTTGCCTTCATTAAATTGGTCTGCAGACATTTTTAATAATTATATCCCTCCCATTATTTTCCAGTTTCTTGATTGTTTTGTTCTTCTTGGACTCACTCAGTGGGTGAGGGAAAGTACTTTTGTTCATTTCGGTAGCATTCTTGATCTAGTGTTGACTACGGAGAAGGGTCGGGTGTCTTCTGTGGCCACCATGCCCCTGTCTTGGTGGAGTATATCTTTCAGATGAGTGATGTTGCAGGGGATCCTGGTTTGAAATCAGTTATGTGGTCTCGTGGTGATTACAGGAGCATGAGAGAGGTTTTAGAGGGTGTTGACTGGCATTACGAGTTTTTGTATGGCACTGTGGAGGAGAATTATAATTTGTTCAAGACAATTGTCCATTCGATTGTGGACAAGTTGGTTCCCACTTGAGACTCTGCTTCACGACCAAGCTGGTTGTGGGGCCCTCCTAGGAAGCTGATGACCAGTAGATCCAGGGCTTGGGCGCAGTATGAGCTTTTGAGGAGGAAGCTTTGGTAGGCAGCAATAGGAGGTGTTGGCATCCTGGCAGAGATTTAGTGGACTTAATTTTGAGTACAGGAATTTTTCACGCTACAGCCAGTGTCTGTATGAGCAGAAATTAGCAGACAACTTCTCTGTTACTCCCAAGATGTTTCACTCCTATATCTGAGGAAGAATGAAGGGCTGTCCTTCTGTTGGTCCTCTGAAGCTTCCATCTGGTGAGGTTGTTGCTGGTCAGAGAGGCTTGAGTCAGCTGTTTGTAGACTCTTTTTTGTCAGTTTTTTTGTTAATGCTGATCCTGCCGGCCCTTCCCCACATCAGTTTTTTCCTGGAAAATTTAATGGGATTTGTGTGACTAGACTGTTAGTTTCCCATGTTCTGGGTGGTTTAAATTCATCTTCTGCCCCAGGACCTGATGGCATTCACCCTGCGGTTTTGAAGTCATGTTCTTGGCAGCTGTCATTGCCCTTGTCTCTGATTTTGGCGAAATCATTGGACTGGGGAGTTTTACCGGAGGCCTGGAAGGAATCTTGTGTAGTTCCTATATTCAAGTCTGGTTCAATAACCCTCTCAATTACCAACCTGTGAGTCTTACTTCTGTTTGCTGTAAGGTGCTGGTGCGAGTTATTGTGTCCCAGTTGGTGTCTTTTCTGGAAGATTCTGATATTTTGTCTGAGGGTCAATTTGGTTTCAGGGTGGGAAGGAGCACTGAAGATCAACTTTTGCTTACTTATGGTGAGGTAGCTGATAGGGTAGATGAAGGAATGGTTGTTGATGTGGTCTTACTGGATTTCTTTGAAGCGTTTGATGTGGTCAGTCATTCGGTTTTGTTGGACAAACTGGGATGTGTGGGTATTCTGGATGGACTGTTAGATTGGATTCATAATTTTCTGATAGGGAGGCAAATGTGTGTTTCTGTGGGGGGAATTGTCAGTGACTTTTGGGAGGTGACAAGTGGTTTGCCCCAGGGTTCTGTGCTGGGTTTGCTCTTGTTCCTGCTATGTATCAATCATGTTGCAGCACGTGTGGCTTGTGAGTGGAAGGCCTCTGCTGACGTGTGTGTGAGTGAAAGGCCATTGCCTGGGTGTGTCTTCCTTGCAGAGGGATCTGGATTTTGTGCAGTCTGTGTCGTCATGGAATCTCTCTTTGAACATTGACAAGTGTCTCTTTATGCGTTTTTACAGGGGCCGTCTTGAATTGGAGCAGATTGATGATAAAACTGCATATTATTTGAATGGTGTGGTACATGAGCTTGTCGATTCCTTCTGGGACTTGAGTGCTTGTTGACTCAAGGCTGCGGATCCATCTCCACATGAGGAGTGTTTAAGAAAGGCTTCCACTCTGGCGACCAGTGTGCTCTGCTCCACTGTCAATAGGAGTTTTGTGTACATGGTCTGTTTGTTTATTACTCATTTCAGACCCATCTTGGACTACTGTTCATGTGTGTGGAATGTGGGATATTTGGGGGATCTGAGACTGTTGGAATCTATGCAGAGGAGGTGGACCAGGGAGATTGATGGGCTGGTTGGAGTGGACTATGGTGAGCAGCTCAAAGCAATGCAGTTGTTTTCTGTGAGGGGGAGGTTGTTGCGTTCTGATCTTGCAAAGTGTTAGAAGATTTTTCATTGTTCTGTTGATTCAGCTTTGTCGTCTCTGTTTGGGAGAGCTCCGGATGTTGGCACACATGGGCATTCTTTCAAGCTGGTGGTTTCTTGCTGTCAGACGGACTATGAACGCAGATTCTTTTATTCTTGCTGTGTGCAGATTTGGAACCTGCTGCCCGCTGATGTGGTGCAGCGTGATTCACTTAGCGACTTCAAGAGGGCCCTGGCGGAGGAATTGGGGGCAGTGTTGTATGAGTTTTGCTAGACTCAATTTGATGTGATATTGTGACTTTGTTTGTGTAGCTGACAGTTGTGTGCAGTTGTTGACTGTCTTCATTGTTTTGTTTTCTTTGGACCTATTGAGCGCATTCTGACCAGCATCCTGCTGCAGTGCTTGTACCGTGCTGTTCATTTTGATTGCTGGCGCGCTGAGGTGTACTGCCTCCCATGCCTGCATGCTCTGTTGGCGGGGCTGTGGGGGGCTGCGAAGGTGAGATACTTGTTGACGTGCCGTGATAGAAATGATGGAAAGATATACAATGCTAAGGTGGTTGACCTTCGTGAAGGGTCAAGGTCCAATACATGGGATGGGGGAGGGTCGATTCTGGTTGCACTGAGGAGACCGATGGCAGGAGTGTGGGTTCCGGTGGTAGTTTGGCGGTGACAGAACCATGGGGGGATGGTGATACTTCCAGCACAAGCTCAGTGGTGTTGTTGATTCAAGCGTTGGAGGAGTTCAACAGGGGAGAAATTTTGACCTTGGAAGGGCAGAGGAGGGCATTTTTGGAGCGGGGCCACTCCTCAATATGGTTCAGCTTCTTTGCTGCAGTCTACCCCTGGGGGCGCTGGTACTTCTGAGCAAGCTGCTTACCGTCGTCCCTGTCTGCGCCTGCTGTTGATCTGCTGTCTTTGCCTTTGCTGTTGGCTGCAGTGCCTGGTGGCTCTGCTTATGTGACTGTGCGGGGTTGTGGTGACGGAGTGCTGGGCGTGCTGGTGGTCTTGTGGGCAGCTGGGCTGCAGTAGCGTGTTTCTTTTGCCATACCAGGCTGAGTGGTCAGCCTGTTTTTTTGTGGTGTTTTTGAGAAGTTTTCACTCGGTGTCCATGTGTTTGGATATTGAGGGGAATTGATTAATGCTGTTCTATCAGATTTGTCCGGTGCTGTTAGGTACATCTGTTGTCACTGTTGAGGTTGCGGAGATAATTCAGAGTCAGTCAACCATTTTTGAGAGACATTTTCTCAATTGCTGGTGGCAGTCGTTGCATTGGTGGGTCAGGCTAGAGGTGTGAGGAGTGGAGGCAGTTGTGAGTCTGCTCAGGAAACTAAACAGACTGGTCGTCTGGGAGGCCATGGCACTGATGGTTCCTCTGGAGTTGGGCTGTTCAGGAGGGATGCCTTTGAGTAGGTAAATTAGCTGAATGAGAGGGAGAAAAGAAAGTGCTCAGTTATGCTGAGAGGTTTAGGGTATGAGACGGTTGAGCTGGTGAGGCAAAGTTTCATGAAATGTGTCATGTCTTGGATGTTGATGTTGTTCTGACTGACTTGGTAAAGATCAACACTACTACAGGTCTGTTCTAGTCGAAGGTGACCAATGAATATTTCCAAGCACAACCTGCTCTCACATTGCCCTAGGCTGAAAAGCTTGGATGGTTTTAGGAGTCTTTACATTCAGAAATACCTAACTTAGATGCAAAGAGGAGAGTTACTGACCCAAAGGCATGCTCTTGGTGCATCAGAGGTTGACAGAGAGGAGAGAAGTGAATTCTTGGGGGCTGCTGCGGGACGGGGGGCTGATCCCGGTGCTGTTCAGGGTGGGCCAGTTGTCTTTTCTAGATTATTGAGGCAGTGGCGATTATTTTCTAGATTATTGAGGCAGTGGCGGTCGCCCTGGGTGGTCGTGGTGTTGGGAGCGGTGCGCGTGGGCGTGGTGGTGCTGCTAACCGCGGCGATGCTGATAGCCCGGGCGGTGTTGGTGGTCGCGGGAGGACTGGGGGCAGGGGAGCTGCTGGCGGCCGGGGTGTTGCTGACCGTCGCGGTGATGTCGGAGTGCGCGGTGCAGCCGGCGGTCGTGGTTGTGTTTGGGGCCGTGGTGGGGGTGCTGGTTGCTGTCGTGGTTCTGTTGGTGATGATTGGGAAGCTCTGACTGGTATCTATGGCATCCCGGGTGGAGGTGGTGCTTTGAACTAGCTAGTCAGTCTTAGCAGACGAATTTCTCCTTACTGAGGTTGTGCGGTGTGAATTTGAATTCTGTAATGAATAAGGTTCCTTTTGTTGGTCATATGGTGCAGCGGTTGGATTTGCAGTAGGTGGGCGTGTGGGAGTCATGGTTGACTTCTCCTATATTGTCCTCGTCCTTTGTTGATTTGCCAGGGTTCCAGCTGGTGAGGGGGTATGTGGTGGAAAAAGTGATGAAGCATGGAGCTTGTTTGTATGTTCCAAACAATTTGAATTGAGGTGACTTGACCCAATGTTGCTGCCATTTCCCTCCTTGATTATGAGGTTTTGGTTGTGGGGGCTTACCACCCACCCTCCTACTCAGCTGAGGAGAATGCTGAACTGATTGAATTCTTGCTGGAGTTCTGTGTTGGCTGAGAGGTTGTGGTTCTTTGTGATTTTACCTTGCCTTCATTGGATTGGCCTGCAGACGTTTTTAATAATTATATCCCTCCCATTGATTCTCAGTTTCTTGATTGTTTTGTTCTTCTCGGACTCACTCAGTGGGCGAGGGAAGGTACTTTTGTTGATTCGGATACTTCCTTGGATACTTGGAGTTTCTTCTCTGTTCACAGCAGGTCACAGCGTGGCTGCCACCTAGCCCACATCTGTGGGGCACTCTCCACTTGTGCTGCGGCATCAGCATTTGCATGTTGTATCCACATATGCCAGTTGAATCCCGGCTCGGCGTTGCGGTTAAGCAGGGAGTTGTCCTAACAGTGAGGGTATCCATTAATTTACCGTCAATCTGGAACACAGCTGAGGTATTTATCCAGTCTGCTCTTGAACCTCAAAATGTTTCTGTAGCTGACAGTTGTGGCACTCGTTTGATCTCACTTTTGGCACTTTGTAGCAACACATTCTGCCAATTCTTGCCTGTTTTCTCATGATCACTTTCGTTACAGTTTTTTGTTTACATTGACAGTGTAGCCTTCCAGAATTTTCCAAACACTTATGACCATGAATCTTTCTAAACGTCTTTGGATTGAGTATAGCCTTGAGGCGTTTAATCTTTCATAATAGTGTATTTCCTTAACCTCTTTAATATAAGAGGTGAAGTTTCTTTGCACTGCTTCAAGTCTATTCAAATCTTTCTGCCTATGTGGGATCCAGAGAGGGGAGCAATAGTCAATGACTGGTTGGATTAGTTGTTTCCAAAGAGTCAACATTGTCCTTTTATCTCTAGCCAGAAATAGACTTGATGTGCAGAGCCCCCGGCTCTGCTGCTCCCCGCTTGATGTGGACCTGCTGGAGGGGGCTGCAAAGGTAAGAGATCAAAGGTAAGAGCCAGAAAGGTTCTCATGGCCCAAGAACACAGTCTTCTGCCACTGGCCTCAACCTTTGCAATTTGTTCATGGAACGAAGCATTGTTTTGCATTAGTACGCCTAGATCACGCAGGCTTTCTTCTTCTTCGATAGCTGTGTTATTGCTAGAATTATACAATGTATTGGTTTTTAGGTCGGATTTTTTTCCAAATCTCAGTGATTCAAATTTAAATTTGTTGAATTGCATATTGTTTTTACCAGCCCACTTGAAGATTTATTTCAGATCAGTTTGCACCTTTTCTACCTCACTCAAGTCATTGACAATGCCTACTACTCTGGTATCATCTGCAAAGCAAGACTCTGATGTGTGTGTGGACAGCTTTGACCCAGGTCATTTGCCAATATTAAGAAGAGCAGAGGTCCAAGCACAGTGCCTTGTGGGACCCCACTTATGACTTCCACTGGCACAGAGGTATCTCCATTCACTACCACACTTTGAGTTCTGCCCTTCAGTAAGATTTTGATCTATTTGTAAACATTCCCCTGGATACCAGCATTATATAGTTTTGATAGTATACTATGATCTACTTTGTCAAAGGCCTTGGCAAAATCAAGATGAACCACATCCATATTTGATCCATCACACAATGCATTTATTATTTTGTCATGGTGCTCCAGCAGTTGGGTCAATGTGCTCCTCTTCTGAAACCATGTTGCTTGGAGTTGAACCATTTTTTTAAAATAAAATTCACTATTTGTCCTTTCATTACTCTTTCGAAGATTTTGATACATATGATGTTAAAGAAATTGGTCTGTGATTTGATGGGCTTGTGGTCTGTGGGATATTGGAAGTGTCCAAAGACTTCTGCCACAACATTTGTAGGGGGCTTGACAGTACCTGTTTGCATTGTTCCAATAAAACAGCTGGGATGTTGTCTGGTCTTGATGCACTATTGCTACCTATGTCATCAATAGCTTTTGTAATTTCAGAGATGTCAATGTTAAGATCAGTCAATGAAAATTCAAAGGCAATTTCAGGATTTGTATGAGTAAGCATTGGGATACTAAATACCCGTCTGTAATTCTCACTTAACAACCCGCTCATTGCGTTGTTTTCATGTACCAGTTGACCGGATTCATCAATGAATGGGCCAATTTTAGTCTAGAGGTTGAAAATTTGGCTGCATAAGCAAAGTTTTTTTTTTAATTTTTGTGATTTTGTTTCTTCTCAGTAGGTCAGCATCTAGATTTATTTCAATCACATTATGATCTGATGGTGCAGTTTTAGTTATTTTAATGTTTTTATATACTCAACTGAGTTGAAAAACACTAGATCCAAGATATTGTTATTTCATGTTGGCTTTTTGATTATTTGGGTGAGAAATATCTATCCAATAATTTGAATAGGGTTTCAGCTTGATTTGTTTCAGCTTTGGTGGTACCTTTGCCAATGATATAGCTACCAGGTGCAGCCGTTTGATCAGTATTTAACCATTTGATGAATGGAAAATTGAAGTCACCACAGAGGAAGATTTTAAATTCAGTCTGATCAATGTTAGACATGTACGTCTGTAAGATTCCAAGCGCATGTACAAACTCAGTTTGGTGGTCTACTCACTATAATTATTATGGTTTTCAGTTTTTCAATTTTAACAGCGAGATACTCGCAGTAATCATTGGAAATTCGGGTAGCATTCTTGATCTGGTGTTGACTACGGTAGAGGATCAGGTGTCTTTAGTGGTGGTTTTGCCTCTTTCTCCAGGGTGCCACCGTTCCCCTCCTCTGTCTTGGTGGAGCATATCTTTCAGA
The DNA here is from genome assembly GCA_016164225.1 of Gammarus roeselii. Lineage (NCBI taxonomy): Eukaryota > Metazoa > Arthropoda > Malacostraca > Amphipoda > Gammaridae > Gammarus > Gammarus roeselii. Next base: position 1,181 of record SDVV010025766.1, on the reverse strand, counting down.
TGATTGATGTTGCAGTGGATCCTGGTTTGAAATCAGTTATGTGGTCTTGCGGTGATTACAGGAGCATGAGAGAGGTTTTAGATGGTTTTGACTAGCATATGAGTTTTTGTATGGCACTGTAGAGAAGAATTATAGTTTGTTTCAGTCAATTATCCATTCACTTGTAGACAAGTTTGATCCTACTTGAGACTGCTTCACGACCAAGCTAGTTGTGGGGCCCTCCTTGGGAGCTGATGACTAATAGATCTTGGGCGCAGTATATGTAAGCTTTTGAGGGGGGAGCTTGGCCACAGCCAGTGTCTGTTTGAGCAAAAATTAGCAGACAACTTCTCTGTTACTCCCAAGATGTTTCACTCCTATTTCAGAAAAAGAAAGGCTGTCCTGGTGAGGTTGTTGCTGGTCAGAGAGACAATGAGTCAGCTGTGTGTACTTTTTTTTTTTTTTCTGCTTTTGTGAATGCTGATCTGCCGACCCTTTGTCACTTCATTTTTTTCCTGGAAGATTTAGTGGGATTTGTGTGACTAGACTGTTAGTTTCCCAGGTTCTGTGTGGTTTAGACTCTTCTTCTGCCCCTGGACCTGATGGCATTCCCAAATTGGTCATTGATTAGTCTGCTGAAATCATAGATGGAGGAAATGGTGAAGTGAGAGGCCCTGGCAATAGCTGGTTTCAAGGCATGTGGGATTCAGTCATTTGATCAATCTCATGTCCTGATGATGATGCGTAGAGAACCTGGCTTGCCCCCTAATTGTTTTTTTTATGGCATGATACTCTGCACCCCTCATGTAGCTATCAATAATTGAAACACAAATTAAAAGTTCAGGAGAAATTATAGGATAAACATGACTATGATAGCATTTATCAGCTGACAGGTCTTTTTTGATGCTTGTCCTATGCTGCAGTCATATGCGATAGTCAAAGAGATTTTTATTCATTTCACCACAGGGAATGATTATCTTTTAATAATTGCAAAGTAACCTACCTATACCAAATTTTCAGTAAATAACCTTATAGGACATCTATAGAAGTATGCACCCAGGTGTCAAATAGAAGCTTACTCTGAGGCCTAGACTTGTCACCCTGTGGTATAAACATCAGGTCATTATGAAATAAGCAATATATTTCTTTAAATTAGCTATGGTGTAATTTTTATGGTCATTTACTTTCAGATTATCTCTCTC
>SDVV010025765.1:0-12367 GCA_016164225.1 Gammarus roeselii | reverse complement strand
TTGTTTATAGTTGTTCTAGGTGTTCTAGTTGTTCTAGTTGTTTCAGTTGTTTCAGATGTTATATTTGTTTTAGTTGTTTCAGTTGTTTTAGCTGTTTTAGTTGTTTTAGTTGTTTTAGTTGTTTTCGTTGTTATAGTTGTTTTATATGTTACAGTTGTTTTAGTTGTTATAGTTGTTTTAGTGGTTTTAGTTGTTTTAGTTGTTATAGTTGTTTTAGTTATTTTAGTTGTTTTAGTTGTTATAGTTGTGTTAGGTGTTTTAGTTGTTTTAGTTGTTAAAGTTGTTTTAGGTGTTTTAGTTGTTTTATGTGTTCTAGTTGTTTTAGTTGATATAGTTTTTTAGTTGTTTTGGGTGTTCTAGTTGTTCAAGGTGTAATAGTCGTTTTAGGTGTTATAGGTATTATAGGTGTTTTAGGTGTTTAGGTGTTTTAGGTGGTTTAGGTGTTATAGTTGTTTAGGTGTATTAGTTGTTATAGGTGTATTAGTTGTTTTATGTGTTCTAGGTGTTCCAGGTGTTTAAGTTGTTTTGGTGTTTTAGTTGTTTTGGGTGTTTTAGTTGTTAGAGGTGTTTAGTTGTTTGAGGTGTTTAAGTTGTTGTAGGTGTTTTAGTTGTTTTAGGTGTTTAAGTTGTTTTAGGTGTTCTAGTTGTTCTATGTGTTCTAGTTAGTTTAGGTGTTCTAGTTGTTTTAGGTGTTATAGTTATTTTATGGTGTTATAGTTTTTTCAGTTGTTTAGGGGTTTTAGTTGTTTTAGTTGTTTAAGTTGTTTTAGTTGTTTTAGTTGTTGTAGTTGTTCTTGGTGTTTAAGTTGTTTTGGTTGTTAGTTGTTTTATAGTTGTTTCAACCGTTTTGGTTGTTTAGTTGTTTTAGTTGTTTTAGTTGTTATAGTTGTTTATGTTGTTTATATGTGTTTTAGTTGTTTTAGTTGCTATAGTAGTTTCATTTGTTTTAGTTGTTTAGTTGTTTTAGTTGTTTTAGTTGTTTCAGATGTTTGAGTTGTTGTATGTGTTTTAATTTTTTTAGGTGTTTAAGTTGTTTTAGATGTTTTAGTTGTTCAAGGTGTTCTAATTGTTTTAGGTGTTTTAGTTTCTCTGGTTGTTATAGTTGTTTTAGTTGTTCTAGTTGTTTAAGTGGTTTTAGTTGGTGTAGGTGTTTAGTTGTTTAAGCTGGTTTAGTTGTTTTAGTTGTTTAAGTTGTTTTAGGTGTTTAGTTGTTATATGTGTTTTAGTTGTTTCAGTTGTTTTAGTTGTTTTAGTTGTTTTAGTTGTTATAGTTGTTATAGTTGTTATAGTTGTTATAGTTGTTATAGTTGTTTTAGGTGTTTTAGTTGTTTTGGTTGTTATTGTTGTTTTTGTTGTTCTAGTTCTTTTTAGTGGTTTTAGTTATTTTAGTTGTTATAGTTGTTTTAGTTGTTCAAGTTGTTGTAGTTGTTTAAGTTGTTGTAGTTATTCTAGGTGTTCTAGTTGTTTTAGGTGTTACAGGTGTTTTAGGTGTTTTAGTTGTTTTAGGTGCTATAGTTTTTTAGTTGTTATAGTTGTTTCAGTTGTTATAGTTGTTATAGTTGTTTTAGTTGGTTTAGTTGTGTTAGGTGCTGCAGTGGTTTTAGTTGTTTGAATTGTTTTAGGTGTTTTAGTTGTTATAGGTGTTTTAGTTGTTCTGGTTGTTTTACATGTTTAAGTTGTTGAGGTGATTTAGTTGTTAAAGGTGTTTTAGTTGTTTCCAGGTGTTGTAGGTGTTATAGATGTTTTATGTGTTTTAGGTGTTATAGTTGTTTTAGGTGTTTTAGTTGTTGAGGTGTTTCAGTTGATATAGTTGTTCCAGTTGTTTTAGTTGTTTAAGTTGATTAGGTGTTTTAGTTGTTTATAGGTGTTTTGGTTGTTCTATGTGCCATAGTCTTTTTTCTAGTTGTTTTAGTTGTTTAATGTGTTTTAGTTGTTGTAGTTCTTTTAGTTGTTATAGTTGTTTTAGTTGTTTTAGTTGTTTATAGTTGTTCTAGGTGTTCTAGTTGTTCTAGTTGTTTCAGTTGTTTCAGATGTTATATTTGTTTTAGTTGTTTCAGTTGTTTTAGCTGTTTTAGTTGTTTTAGTTGTTTTAGTTGTTTTCGTTGTTATAGTTGTTTTATATGTTACAGTTGTTTTAGTTGTTATAGTTGTTTTAGTGGTTTTAGTTGTTTTAGTTGTTATAGTTGTTTTAGTTATTTTAGTTGTTTTAGTTGTTATAGTTGTGTTAGGTGTTTTAGTTGTTTTAGTTGTTAAAGTTGTTTTAGGTGTTATAGTTGTTTTATGTGTTCTAGTTGTTTTAGTTGATATAGTTTTTTAGTTTTTTTGGGTGTTATAGTTGTTCAAGGTGTAATAGTCGTTTTATGTGTTATAGGTATTATAGGTGTTTTAGGTGTTTAGGTGTTTTAGGTGGTTTAGGTGTTATAGTTGTTTAGGTGTATTAGTTGTTATAGGTGTATTAGTTGTTTTATGTGTTCTAGGTGTTCCAGGTGTTTAAGTTGTTTTGGTGTTTTAGTTGTTTTGGGTGTTTTAGTTGTTATAGGTGTTTAGTTGTTTGAGGTGTTTAAATTGTTGTAGGTGTTTAGTTGTTTTAGGTGTTTAAGTTGTTTTAGGTGTTCTAGTTGTTCTAGGTGTTCTAGTTGGTTTAGGTGTTCTAGTTGTTTTAGGTGTTATAGTTATTTTATGGTGTTATAGGTTTTTCAGTTGCTTAGGGGTTTTAGTTGTTTTAGTTGTTTAAGTTGTTTTAGTTGTTCTGTTCTTGTAGTGGTTCTAGGTGTTTAAGTTGTTTTGGTTGTTAGTTGTTTTTTAGTTGTTTCAACCGTTTTGGTTGTTTAGTTGTTTTAGTTGTTTTAGTTGTTATAGTTGTTTATGTTGTTTATATGTGTTTTAGTTGTTTTAGTTGCTATAGTAGTTTCAGTTGTTTTAGTTGTTTAGTTGTTTTAGTTGTTTAAGGTGTTTTAGTTGTTTAAGGTTTTTTAGTTGTTATAATCGTTTTAGTTGTTATAGTTGTTTTAGTTGTTTTATTTGTTAATAGTTGTTTTTGGTGTTCTAGATGTTCAAGTTGTTTCATTTGTTTGAATTGTTTTAGTTGTTTTATTTGTTTTAAATGTTTCAGTTGTTTTAGTTGTTTTAGTTGTTTCAGTTGTTTAGTTGTTTTAGTTGGTTTAGGTGTTTTAGTTGCTTTAGTTGCTTTAGTTGTTTTAGTTGTTTTAGTTGTTATAGTTAGTTAAGTTGTTTTGGTTGTTTAGTTGTTTTTAGTTGTTTCAACCGTTTTGGTTGTTTAGTTGTTTTAGTTGTTTTAGTTGTTCTAGTTGTTATAGGTTTTTAGTTGTTTTATGTGTTATAGTTGCTGTAGTTGTTTTAGTTGTTTTAGTGGTTTTTTAGTTGTTTCAGTTGTTTTAGTTGTTTTAGTTGTTTTAGTTGTTTGGTTGTTTCAGTTATTTTTAGTTCTTTTAGGTGCTTTAGTTGTTGTAGGTGTTTTAGGGGTTTAAGGTGTTTAATTGTTTTAGTTGTTTTAGTTGTTTTAGTTGTTTTAGTTGTTTTAGTTGTTTTAGTTGTTATAGTTGTTGTAGTTGTTTAGTAGTTTTAGTTGTTTTATTTGTTTTAACTGTTCAAGTTGTTTTAGTTTTTTCAGTTGTTTTAGTTGTGCTTAGTTGTTTTAGGTGTTTTAGTTGTAGTAGGTGTTTAGGGTGTTTTAGGTGTTATAGTTGTTTAAGTTGACTCAGTTGTTTTAGTTGTTGTAGTTATTTAAGTTATCATGATTGTTTTAGTTGTTTTAGTTGCTTCAGGTGTTATAGTTGCTTTAGTTGTTTAGTTGTTTTAGTTGTTATAGTTGATTAAGTTGTTTTAGTTGTTTTGGGGGTTCTAGTTGTTATCGGTGTTTTAGTTGTTCTAGGAGTTTAAATGTTTTAGTTGTTTTGGGTGTTATAGTTGTTATAGGTGTTTTAGGTGTTTCAGGTGTTTAGTTGTTCAAGTTGTTTTAGTTGTTTTAGTTGTTGTAGTCGTTTTAGTTGTTTTAGTTGGTTTAGGTGTTATAGTTGTTGTAGTTGTTTTAGTTGCTATAGTTGTTTTAGTTGTCTAAGTTGTTTTAGTTGTTTTAGTTGTTTAGTTGTTTTCGTTGTTATAGTTGTTTTATATGTTACAGTTGTTTTAGTTGTTTTAGTTGTTTTAGTGGGTTTAGTTGTTTTATTTGTTAATAGTTGTTTTTTGGTGTTCTAGATGTTCAAGTTGTTTAATTTGTTTTAATTGTTTTAGTTGTTTTATTTGTTTTAAATGTTTCAGTTGTTTTAGTTGTTTTAGTTGTTTCAGTTGTTTAATTGTTTTAGATGGTTTAGGTGTTTTAGTTGCTTTAGTTGCTTTAGTTGTTTTAGTTGTTTTAGTTGTTATAGTTATTTAAGTTGTTATGGTTGTTTAGTTTTTTTTTAGTTGTTTCAACCGTTATGGTTGTTTAGTTGTTTTAGTTGTTCTAGTTGTTATAGGTTTTTAGTTGTTTTATGTGTTATAGTTGCCGTAGTTGTTTTAGTTGTTTTAGTTGTTCTTTAGTTGTTTCAGTTGTTTTAGTTGTTCTAGTTGTTTTAGTTGTTTGGTTGTTTCAGTTATTTTTAGTTGTTTTAGGTGATTTAGTTGTTGTAGGTGTTTTAGGGGTTTAAGGTGTTTAGTTGTTTTAGTTGTTTTAGTTGTTTTAGTTGTTTTAGTTGTTATAGTTGTTGTAGTTGTTTAGTAGTTTTAGTTGTTTTATTTGTTTTAACTGTTCAAGTTGTTTTAGTTTTTTCAGTTGTTTTAGTTGTGCTTAGTTGTTTTAGGTGTTTAGTTGTAGTAGGTGTTTAGGGTGTTTTAGGTGTTATAGTTGTTTAAGTTGACTCAGTTGTTTTAGTTGTTGTAGTTATTTAAGTTATCATGATTGTTTTAGTTGTTTTAGTTGCTTCAGGTGTTATAGTTGCTTTAGTTGTTTTAGTTGTTTTAGTTGTTATAGTTGATTAAGTTGTTTTAGTTGTTTTGGGGGTTCTAGTTGTTATCGGTGTTTTAGTTGTTCTAGGAGTTTAAATGTTTTAGTTGTTTAGGGTGTTATAGTTGTTTTAGGTGTTTAAGGTGTTGCAGGTGTTTAGTTGTTCAAGTTGTTTTAGTTGTTTTAGTTGTTGTAGTTGTTTTAGTTGTTTCAGTTGGTTTAGGTGTTATAGTTGTTGTAGTTGTTTTAGTTGCTATAGTTGTTTTAGTTGTTTCAGTTGTTTTAGTTGTTTTAGGTGTTCTAGTTGATTCAAGTGTTTTAGTTGTTTTAGTTGTTATAGATGTTTAAGTTTTTTTAATTGTTATAGTTGTTTAGTTGTTATAGTTGTTTTGGACGTTTTAGATGTCATAGTTGTTTGAGTTGTTTTAGTTGTTTTAGTTGTTATATGTGTTTTAGTTGTTTTAGGTGTTTTCGTTGTTTAGTTGTTCTAGTTGTTTTAGTTGTTCTAGTTGTTCTAGTTGTTATAGGTGTTTTTATGCTTTGCTGTGGTTTCAGGTGTTATAGTTGTTGTAGGTGTTTTAGTTGTTTCAGGTGTTTTAGTTGCTTTAGGTGTTATAGTTGTTTTAGGTGTTATAGGTGTTATATGTGTTCTAGTTATTTTAGTTTTGCTAGGTGTTTTAGTTGTTACAGGTGTTCTAGTTGTTTTATGTGTTATAGTTGGTTTAGGTGATTAGGTTGTTTTAGGTGTTCTAGTCGTTGTAGGTTTTTTAGTTGTTTTATTTGGTTTAGTTGTGTTATGTGTTGTAGTTGTTTCAGTTGTTTAAGTTGGTTTAGGTGTTTTAGTTGTTTTAGGTGTTTAAGTTGTTGGGTGTTTTAGTTGTGTAAGTGTTTTAGTTGTTCTATGTATTATAGTTGTTTAGGTGTTTTAATTGTTTTAGGTGTTTTAGTTGTTTAATGATGTTATAGTTGTTTCAGTTGTTTTAGTTGTTATAGTTGTTTTAGTTGTTTTATTTGTTTATAGGTGTTTTGGGTGTTCTAGTTGTTCTAGTTGTTTCAGTTGTTTTAGTTGTTTTAGTCGTTTTATTTGTTTTAGTTGTTTCAGTTGTTATAGTTGTTTTAGTTGTTTTAGTTGGTTGGTTGTTTTGGTTGGCTTAGGTGCTTTAGTTGTTTTAGTTGTTTCAGTTGTTTTAGTTGTTTAAGTTGTTTTAGTTAAAGGATTTAAGTTGTTTTAGTTGTGATAGTTGTTATAACTGTTATAGTTTTTTTAGTTGTTTAAGATGTTTTAGTTGTTATAAGTGTTTAGTTGTTGTATTTGTTATAGTTGTTTTAGTTGTTTTATTTGTTTTATTTGTTTATTAGTTGTTTTAGTTGTTTTAGTTGCTATAGTGGTTTTAGTTGTTTTAGTTATTTATAGTTGTTTTAGGTATTTTAGTTATTGTAGGTGTTTAAGTGTTTAATGTTTCTTAGTCGTTTTAGTTATTTTAAGTAGTTTAGTTGTTCTAGTTATTTTAGTTGTTTTAGTTGTTCTAGTTGTTATAGGTGTTCTAGTTGTTTTAAGTGTTCTAGTTGTTTTAGTTGTTTAGTTGTTTAGTTTTTTTTAGTTGTTTTAGTTGTTTTAGTTGTATTAGTTGTTCTAGTTGTTTAGTTGATATAGGTGTTTTAGTTGTTTTAGGTATTTTAGTTGTTTAGTTGGTTTAGTTGGTTTAGTTGTTATAGTTTTTTTAGTTGTTGAACTGTTCTAGTTGTTTTAGTTGTTATAGTTATTCTTAGTTGTTTTAGGTGTTTTAGTTGTTGTAGGTGTTTTAGGTGATATAGGTGTTTTAGTTGTTTTAGTTGATTCAGTTGTTTCAGTTGTTTTTGTTGTTATTGTTGTTTTAGTTGTTTTAGTTATTATAGTTGTTATAGGTGTTTTAGTTGTTATAGGTGTTTTAGTTGTTCTAGTTGTTTTAGTTGTTTTAGTTGTTACAGTTGTTGTAGTTGTTATAGTTGTATTAGTTGTTTTAGTTGTTTTAACTGTTTTAGTTGTTTTAACTGTTTTAGTTCTTCTAGTTGTTTAGTTGTTTAGTTGTTTTAGTTGTTCCTAGTAGTTTCATGTGTTATAGTTGTTTAGTTGTTTTAGTTGTTTCAGTTGTTTCAGTTGTTATAGTTGGTAAAGTTGTTTTGGTTGTTGTAGGTGTTTTAGTTGTTATAGTTGTTTTACTTGTTATGAGTGTTATAGTTGTAATAGTTGATTTAGTTACTTTATTTATTTTAGTTGTTATAGTTGTTTTAGTTGTTTTGGTTGGTTTAGCTGTGTCAGGTGTTGTAGTTGTTTTAGTTGTTTAAGTTGTTCTATGTGTTTTAGTTGTTACAGGTGTTTTAGTTGTTTTAGTTGTTTGAGTTGTTTTAGGAGATTTAATTGTTAAAGGTGTTCTAGTTGTTCTAGATTTTGTAGGTGTTTTAGGTGTTATAGGTGTTATAGGTGCTATAGTTGTTTCAGGTGTTTTAGTTGTTTTATGTGTTTCAGTTGTTTTATGTGTTTGAGTTGTTATAGGTGTTTAAGTTGTTTAGATGTTATAGTTGTTTCAGGTGTTTTAGTTGTTTTATGAGTTATAGTTGTTTTAGGATTTCTAGTTGTTATATGTGTTTTAGTTGTTGAAGGTGTTTTAGTTGTTATAGTTGTTTCAGTTGTTATAGTTGTTTAGTTGTTTAGTTGTTTTATTTGATAATAGTTGATTTAGATGTTCTAGTTGTTCTAGTTGTTACATTTGTTTTAGTTGTTTAGTTGTTTTATTTGCTTTAGTTGTTTCAGTTGGTTTCGTTGTTTTAGTTGTCAGTTGTTTTAGTTGGTTTAGGTGTTTTAGTTGCTTTAGTTGTTTTAAATGTTTTAGTTGTTATAGTTGTTATAGTTGTTTTAGTTGTTTTATTTGTTTATAGTTGTTTTAGGTGTTCTAGTTGTTCTAGTTGTTTCAGTTGTTTTAGTTGTTATAGTCGTTTTATTTGTTTTAGTTGTTATATTTGTTTCAGTTGTTTTACTTGTTTTAGTTGTTTAGTTGTTATGGTTGGTATAGGTGCTTTAGTTCTTTTAGTTGTTCTAGTTGTTTTAGTTGTTATAGTTGATTAAGTTGTTTTAGTTGTTTTAGTTGTTGTAGTTGTTATACCTGTTTTAGTTTATTTAATTGTTTTAGTTGTTTTAGTTGTTATAAGTGTTTAGTTGTTTTATGTGTTATAGTTGTTTTAGTTGCTAGTTGTTTTAGTTGTTTTTAGTTGTTTCATTTGTTTTAGTTCTTTTAGTTGTTATAGTTGTTCAAGTTGTTTCAGTTATTTTTAGTTGTTTTAGGTGTTCTAGTTGTTGTAGGTGTTTAGGTGTTTAAGGTGTTTAGTTGTTTTAGTTGTTTTAGGTATTTTAGTTGTTCTAGTTATTCTAGTTGTTTAAGTTGTTATAGTTATTATAGGTGTTTTAGTTGTTTAAGTGTTCTAGTTGTTTTAGTTGTTATGGTTGTTCTTAGTTGTTTTAGGTGTTTTAGTTGTTGTAGGTGTTTTAGGTGCTATAGGTGTTTAGTTGTTTAGTTGATTTAGTTGTTTTAGTTGTTTTAGTTGTTATAGTTGTTTTAGTTGTTTTGGTTGTTATAGTTGTTATAGGTGTTTTAGTTGTTTTAGGTGTTTTAGTTGTTTTAGTTGTTTAGTTGTTTTAGTTGTTTTAGTTGTTTTAGTTGCTCAAGTTGTTTTAACTGTTTTAGTTCTTTTAGTTGTTCTAGTTGATATAGTTGTTCCTAGTTGTTTTAGGTGTTATAGTTGTATAGTTGTTCTAGTTGTTTTAGTTGTTATAGTTGTTATAGTTGTTTTTTGTTGTTTATAGGTGTTATAGTTGTTTTAGTTGTTTTAGTTGTCATAGTTGTTTTAGTTGTTTAGTTGTTTTAGGTGTTAGTTGTTTTATGTGTTATAGTTGTTTTAGTCGTTTTAGTTGCTTCAGTTGTTTTAATCGTTATAGTTGTTATAGTTGTTCAAGTTGTTTTAGTTGTTTTAGTTATTTTAGTTGTTTATATTGGTTGTTTCAGGTGTTTTAGTTGTTATAGTTGTTTTAGTTGTTATAGATGTTTTAGTTGGTATAGTACTTTTAGTTGTTATGGGTGTTTTAGTTGTTATGGTTGCTTTAGTTGTTTTAGTTGTTCTAGTTGTTCTAGTTGTTCTAGTTGTTTTAGATTGGTTAGTTGTGTTAGATGTTGTAGTTGTTTTAGTTGTTTAAGTTGTTGTATGTGTTTTAGTTGTTACAGGTGTTTTAGTTGTTTTAGTTGTTTAAGTTGTTTAGGAGATTTTGTTGTTGTTAAAGGTGTTTTAGTTGTTATAGGTGTTGTAGGTGTTTAGGTGTTTCAGGAGTTTAGGTATTATAGTGGTTTTTAGGTGTTTAAGTTGTTTTAGGTGTTTAGTGGTTTTACGCATTTAAGTTGTTATAGGTGTTTAAGTTGTTTTGGTGTTATAGTTGTTTTATTTGTTATAGTTTTTCTATGTGTTATAGTTGTTTTAGGAGTTTTTGTTATTATAGGTGTTTTAGTTGTTTAAGGTGTTATAGTTGTTATAGTTGTTTTAGTTGTTATAGTTTTTTTAGTTGTTTTATTTGTTAATAGTTGTCTAAGGTGTTTTAGTTGTTTTAGTTGTTTTAAGTACTTTAGTTGTTCTAGTCGTTTGAGTTGTTTGTGTTGTTTTGTTGTTATAGGTGTTTTAGTTGTTTTAAGTGTTCCCATTGTTTTAGTTGTTTAGTTGTTTACTTGTTTCAGTTGTTTAAGTTGTATTAGTTGCTTCAGTTGTTTAGTTGTTATGGGTGTTTAAGTTGTTATAGGTGTTTTAGTTGTTTTAGGTGTTTTAGTTGTTTAAGGTGTTTAGTTGTTATAGTTGTTTTAGTTGTTATAGTTGTTTTTGGTTTTTTATTTGTTAATAGTTGTTTTATGTATTCTAGTTGTTCTAGTTGTTTAATTTGTTTTAGTTGTTTTAGTTGTTTTATTGGTTTCAGTAGTTTCAGTTGTTTTAGTTGCTTTAGTTGCTTTAGTTGTTTAGCTGTTTCAGTTGGTTTAGGTGTTTTAGTTGCTTTAGTTGTTTTAGTTGTTTTAGTTGTTATAGTTGTTTAAGTTGTTTGGTTGTTTTAGTTGTCCCTAGTTGTTTACTGTTGTGGTTGTTTAGTTGTTTTAGTTGTTTTAGTTGTTCTTGTTGTTATAGGTGTTTAGTTGTTTTATGTGTTATAGTTGTTTAGTTGTTATTGTTGTTTTAGTGGTTTTTTAGTTGTTTCAGTTGTTTTAGTTGTTCTAGTTGCTATAGTTGTTTAGTTGTTTTAGTTATTTTTAGTTGTTTTAGGTGTTATAGTTGTTGTAGGTGTTTAGGTGTTTTAGGTGTTTATTTGTTTTAGTTGTTTTAGTTATTTCGGTTGTTTTAGTTGTTTTAGTTGTTGTAGGTGTTATAGTTGTTGTAGGTGTTTAAGGTGTTTTAGGTGTTTTATTTGTTTTAGTTGATTCAGTTGTTTTAGTTGTTGTAGTTGTTTTAGTTATTATAGTTGTTTTAGTTGTTTTAATTGCTTCATGTGTTATAGTTGATTTTAGTTGTTGTAGTTGTTATAGTTGTTTAAGTTGTTTTAGTTGTTTTGGGTGTTCTAGCTGTTATAGGTGTTATAGTTGTTCTGAGTGTTTACGTGTTTTAGTTGTTTTGGGTGTTATAGTTGTTTTAGGTGTTTAAGGTGTTTCAGGTGTCTTAGTTGTTCAAGTTGTTTTATTTATTTTAGTTGTTTTAGTTGTTTCAGGTGTTTTAGTTGTTGTAGGTGTTGTAGTTGTTTAGGTGTTTTAGTTGTTTTAGTTGTTTCAGTTGTTTAGTTGTTTTAGTTGTTTAGTTGTTTTTGTTGTTTAATGGGTTTCAGTTGCTTTAGGTGTAAGGTGTTTTATGTGTTTAAGTTGTTTCGGTTGTTCTAGTTGTTATAGGTGTTTTAGTTGTTGTAGGTGTTGTAGGTGTTTTAGGTGTTCTAGTTGTTTTAGTTGTGCTAGGTGTTTTAGTTGTTTCAGGTGATCTAGTTGTTTTATGTGTTTTAGTTGTTATAGGTATTTAAGTTGTTTTAGGTGTTTTAGTTGTTGTAGGTGTTTTAGTTGTTTTAGTTGGTTTAGTTGTGTTAGGTGTTGTAGTTGTTTTAGTTGTTTAAGTTGTTTTAGGTGTTTTAGTTGTTTAAGATGTTATAGTTGTTGTAGTTGTTTTAGTTGTTATAGTTGTTTTAGTTGTTTTATTTATTTATAGTTGTTTTAGGTGTTCTAGTTGTTCTAGTTGTTTCAGTTGTTTTAGTTGTTTTAGTTGTTTTAGTTGTTTTAGTTGTTATGATTGTTTAGTTATTTTAGGTTGGTTTAGGGGCTTTAGTTGCTTTAGTTGTTTTAGTTGTTTCTGTTGTTATAGTTGTTTAAGTTGTTTTAGTTTTTTTACTTGTTATAGTTTTTATAACTGTTTTAGTTTTTTTAGTTGTTCTAGTTGTTATAAGTGTTATAGTTGTTTTATGTGTTATAGTTGTTATAGTTGTTTTAGTTGTTTTTTAGTTGTTTTAGTTGTTTAGTTGTTCCATCTGTTATAGTTGTTTTTGTAGTTGTTTAAGTTATTTATAGTTGTTATGGGTGTTTTAGTTGTTGTAGGTGTTTAGATGTTGTAGGTGTTTTAGTTGTTTTAGTTGTTTAAAGTATTTTAGTTGTTCTAGTTGTTTTAGTTGTTTGTATTGTTGTGTTGTTATCGGTGTTTTTGTTGTTTTAAGTGTTCCAGTTATTTCAGTTGTTTAGTTGTTTTAGTTTTTTTAGTTGTTTTAGTTGTTCTAGTTGTCTTAGTTGTTTAAGTTGTTTAGTTGTTATGGGTGATTAAGTTGTTATAGGTGCTTTAGTTATTTTAGTTGTTTTAGTTGATTTACTTGTTATAGTTTTTTTATTTGTTTTAATTGTTTTAGTTGTTCTAACTGTTCTAGGAGTGGGCGGACATCTGTTGAAAGCAGTGCAGAGTTTCTATGCTGACAGCCGAGCATGTGTCAGAGTGGGGAGCGAGGTGAGTGATTGGTTGACAGTGAAAGTGGGACTGAGACAAGGCTGCGTGATGTCTCCCTGGCTGTTCAACCTCTATATGGATGGAGTGGTCAGGGAGGTGAACGCAAGTGTGCTGGGTCGTGGCTTTGAGCTGGCAGTTGAGCCAGTTGCTATTTGCTGATGATACGGCCCTGGTTGCGGATTCGGAGGAGAAGCTATGTAGGCTAGTGTCTGAGTTTGGTAGAGTGTGTGAGAAGAGGGAGCTTCGAGTGAACGTGGGTAAGAGTAAAGTAATGAGATGCTCGAGGACTGTCGATGCGGGTAAAATTAGTGTCACCCTAAATGGAGAGCTCTTGGAGGAAGTTCAGTGTTTTAAGTATCTAGGCTCCCATGTGGAGAAAACTGAACTAGTGGAAACTGA
>SDVV010025764.1:0-12367 GCA_016164225.1 Gammarus roeselii | reverse complement strand
TATATATATATTTATATACAATAATGCTGGATGCATTGATTCAAATTTGAATGAAGCTTACAATTTCCGAAAAATTTGATAAATGGTGTTTGAGACGCCAGCCCAACAAGCTCTCACATGATTTTCGTAATGGGATTTTTCGCCTGCTTGGCAATAACGGCTTTATGCAAATGTTACGCTCAGTAACGGCTTTATTTGAGTGCTCCGTTCAATAACGGATTTATTTAAGTGATTCGCTTAATAACGGCTTTCCTCAAGTGCTTCGCTCAATAACGGCTTCATGTGAGTGTTATGCTCATTACCGGCTTTATTTAAGTGTTTCGCTCAATAACGGCTTTATTTAAGTGATTTGCTCAATAACGGCTTAATTTAAGAGCTTAGCTCAGTAACGGCTTATTTAGGTGCTTCGCTCAATACGGCTTTATTTAAATGCTACGCTCAATAACGGCTTTATTTAAGGTCTTCACTCAATCCGGCTTTTTATAAGTGCTTCGCTCAATAACAGCTATATTTAAGTACTTTGCTCATCAACGGCTTTATTATAGTGCTTTGCTCAATAATGGCTTTATTTAAGTGTTGCTCTCAATAACGGCTTTATTTAAGTGGTGCGCTCATTAAAGGCTTTATTCAAGTGTTTCGCTCAATAACAGCTTGATTCAAGTGCTTCGCTCATTAACGGCTTTATTTAGGTGCTTCGCTCAATAACGGCTTTATTCAAGTGTTTCGCTCAATAACGGCTTTATATAAGTGCTTCGCTCATTAACAGCTTTAATTAAGTTCTTCGCACAATAACGGCTTTTTTAAGTGCTATACTCAATAACAGTTTTATTTGGGTGATTCGCTTGATTGGCTTCATTTAAGTGCTCTGTTCATTAACGGCTTTATTTAAGTGCTTCGCTTATTAACGGCTTTATTCAAGTGCTTCACTCAACAACAGTTTAATTCAAGTGATTTGTTCAATAACAGTTTTATTCAAGTGCTTCGCTTAATAAAGGCTTTATTTAAGAGCTTCGTTCAATAACGGCTTTATTCAAATGCTTCGCTCAATAACAGCTTTATTTAGGTGATTCGCTCAATAACGGCATTATTCAAGTGCTTCGCTCAATAACGGCTTTATTTAAGTGCTTCGCTCAATAACGGCTTCATTCAAGGGCTTCGCTCTTTAACGGCTTTATTTAAGTGCTACGCTCAATAACGGCTTCATATAAGTGCTACGCTCTTAAACGACTTTATTTATGTGATTCCCTTAATAACGGCTATATTCAAGTGCTTCGCTCAATAACGGCTTTATTTAAGTGCTTCACTTATTAACGGCTTTATTTTGGTGCTTCGCCTAAAACACGGCTATATTTAAGTGCTGCGCTCATAAACGGATTTATTTAGGTGATTGGCTCAATACCGGCTTTATTTAAGTGCTTCGCTCATTAACAGTTTTAGTTAAGTGCTTCGCTCAATAACAGCTTCATCTAAGTGCTACGCTCTGTAACGACTTTATTTAGGTGATTCGCTCAATAAAGGCTTTATTCAAGTGCTTCGCTCATTAACAGCTTTATTTAAGTGCTTCGCTTATTAACGGCTTTATTTTGGTGCTGCGCTTACAACGGCTATATTTAAGTTCTGCGCTCAATAACGGATTTATTTAGGTGATTCGCTCAATAACAGCTTTATTTAAGTGCTGCGCTCAATAACAGCTTTATTCAAGTGCTTCGCTCAATAATGGTTTTATTCAAGTGTTTCACTCAATAACGGCTTTATTTAAGTGCTTCGCTCAATATGTATTAATTGACGCGGAATATTTCGTGGGCGAGGCAATTTCCTGAGGCTCACAAAGAAACTTAAAAATATCAATCATTTATAACCGGTAAAACTTACATTGACAACAGATAAATGATGTTAACTGTATGCTGGATGAATTAGACACCTTACGCTTGACAAGTTGCTGGCATATTGGTCACCCAGAAATTGCTCATGGACATTGTAACTTGTTCTGTGCTCTCAATTATGTGCTTCAATTGAGTCCTTCAGCGACCACAGTTATTGGATAGTTGATTGGTGTTATGGATTGATGCGCATGTTTCATGATAAAAATACACAGAGTTATTAGACTAACTTAAGTGGTCGACTAACTGAACAGGTTGAATATCCTTTAATGCTGCTGTTGGTGGTATCGCACCCACCTCGCGTTCTGACGTTGCAGTGCTCTTGTTATCTAACTGCCATGTAACATGTAATGGCTCTTGTTATCTAACTGTCTTGTAACATGTCGTAATAGCTCTCGTTATCTAACTACCTTGTAACATGTCGTAATGGCTCTTGTTATCATACTACCTTGTAACATGTCGTAATGGCTCTTGTTATCTAACTGCCTTGTAACATGTTGTAATGGCTCTTCTTTTCTTAACTACCTTGTAACATGTCGTATTAGCTCTTGTTATTTAACTGCCTTGCAACATGTCGTAATAGCTCCTGTTATCTAACTGCCTTGTAACATGTCGTAATAGCTCTTGTTATCTAACTGCCTCGTAACATGTCGTAATGGCTCTTGTTATCTAACTGCCTTGTAGCATGTCGTACTGGCTCTTGTTATCTAACTACCTTGTAACATGTCGTAATGGCTCTGGTTATCTAACTGCCTTGTAACATGTCGTAATGGCTCTTGTTATCTAACTTCCTTGTAACATGTCGTAATGGCTCTTGTTATCTAACTTCCTTGTAACATGTCGTAATGGCTCTTGTTATCTAACTGCCTTGTAACGTGTCGTAATGGCTCTTGTTATCTAACTGCCTTGTAACATGTCGTAATGGCTCTTGTTATCTAACTGCCTTGTAACATGTCGTAATGGCTCTTGTTATCTAACTGCCTTGTAACATGGCGTAATGGCTCTTGTTATCTAACTGCCTTGTAACATGTTGTAATGGCTCTTGTTATCTAACTGCCTTGCAACATGTCGTAATGGCTCTTGTTATCTAACTGCCTTCTAACATGTAACGGCTATATATATATAATAACTTCGGCGGGTGAAAAATTCACTATAATGAGGGCTTTAATTCGTCTTTCCGCAATGATATCCTCAGGATTAGGATTATCCAGATTAGCTGACGTAAAAACAGAACAAAAGTATTCATTAAGTAGGACACTCATTTTGGTGTCGTCCGTTTCAAGTTCACCAACATCGTTCTCGAGAGGACCAATTACAGATCTTGATTTTTTTTACTCGAAATATAACTAAAAAATGGTTTCGGATTAGTTTTGGCATTGGCGGCAATTTAATTTTCATAATCCTTCTTCTTACGTTTCTGGGCCCTCTTTAGATTTCTTCTGCTGATTTTTTATTCATTTTTTGCTATGTCGTCATGTGGATGTTTATGTTTTATCGAGTGCATTGCTTTCTTTCGTGACTGAAGACGCTGCAATTCTATTTTCCAGTACTTATGCTGATTGGCTCCTGTTCGCCTGTTTTTGCGCGGGATATGCTCATATTCGATATTTTTAAGTGCAGTCAAGAAATTGTTAAGCGATTGATTGACATCTTGTCCGAGGGTTATATCTGCTGACGCCATTGACTCTCTTAAGCTATCAAAATTGGCTAATCTAAAGTTAGGGACTTTTTCGCAGTTTGTTGACGCGTTCAACTCGAGATCAATCAAAAACCTTATAGCGTTTTGGTCGCTGGTTCCCAGTGGTTCGCCCACTTTGACGTTCGTGACATGAGAGTCGCTTACACAAAATAGGAGATCAAGAATATTGCTACCTCTTGTAGGTGTCTTCACCATTTGGGTCATGAACTTATCGTCTGCGAACTCAATCGGATGTTGTGCAGTGGCAGTGCATTCGTTAGTTTCCCAATCAATGTCGGGGATTTTGAAGTCTCCAAGCACTATACAGTGTTGTGCTATGACGACATTAATGAGGGTGTTGTAAAGGTCGATGTCATCGGTAACCTTGCTTTTTGATGGTCGATAGACGAGGGGGATTTGATATTTTATATGTTTACCGACTACTTGTAGTGTCTGCTGTTAGGAATAGTGACTTCTAATACTTGAAGAGTGTTTTTTACGAGAAACAGCACTCCTCCGCCCTCTCGGCCTTGTCTCTCTTTGTGAAATAGTGAGTAACCGGGGAGAGTAAATTCGCCTATATAATGCCTGGTGCTCAATTTCATCCACGATTTTGTGATTGCTAGTATGTCGATTCATTCATTCATTGCAGGGATACCTAATTCGTCGATTTTGTCTTAGAGACTTCTAGCGTTCACATAGTGACATTTGAGAGTACCGTTAGTCAGACTAACTGGATTTTTTTTACTTAATTTTCTTCTACTATGAGGCCTTGTGTCGGAGCCAAGACTTTCGTTTTCCGTTACTCGGGTTGTACGAGCGGAGCGGCGACTATTGCCTCTAACTCGGACTGGACTGATGACAGGAACGCCTTGTAGCATGTCGTAATGGCTCTTGTTATCTAACTGCCTTGTAACATGTCGTAATGGCTCTTGTCATCTAACTGCCTTGTAACATGTCGTAATTGCTCTTGTTATCTAACTTCCTTGTAACATGTCGTAATAGCTCATGTTATCTAACTACCTTGTAACATGTCGTAATAGCTCATGTTATCTAACTGCCTTGTAACATGTCGTAATAACTCTTGTTATCTAACTGCCTTGTAACATGTCGTAATGGCTCTTGTTATCTATCTGCCTTGTAGCATGTCTTAATGGCACTTGTCATCTTACTGCCTTGTAACATGTCGTAATTGCTCTTGTTATCTAACTTCCTTGTAACATGTCGTAATAGCTCTTGTTATCTAACTGCCTTGTAACATGTCGTAATGGCTCTTGTTATCTAACTTCCTTTTAACATGTCGTAATGGCTCTTGTTATCTAACTGCCTTGTAGCATGTCGTAATGGCTCTTGTTATCTAACTGCCTTGTAACATGTCGTAATGGCTCTTGCTATCTAACTACCTTGTAACATGTCGTAAAAGCTCTTGTTATGTAACTGCCTTGTAACATGTCGTAATAGCTCTTGTTATCTAACTGCCTTGTACCATGTCGTAATGGCTCTTGTTATCGAACTGCCTTGTAGCATGTCGTAATGGCTCTGGTTATCTAACTGCCATGTAACATGTCGTAATGACTCTTGTTGTTTAATTACCATGTAACATGTCGTAATAGCTCATGTTATCTAACTGCCTTGTAACATGTCATACTGACTCTTGTTATCTAACTGCCTTGTAACATGTCGTATTGGCTCTTGTTATCCAACTGCCTTGTAACATGTCGTAATAGCTCATGTTATCTAACTGCCTTGTAGCATGTCGTAATGACTCTTGTTATCTAACTGCCTTGTAGCATGTCGTAATGACTCTTGTTATCTAACTGCCTTGTACCATGTCGCAATGGCTCTTGTTATCTAACTGCCTTGTAACATGTCGTAATAGCTCTCGTTATCTAACTGCCTTGTACCATGTCGCAATGGCTCTTGTTATCTAACTGCCTTGTAGCATGTCGTAATGACCCTTGTTATCTAACTGCCTTGTAGCATGTCGTAATGACTCTTGTTATCTAACTGCCTTGTAGCATGTCGTAATGACCCTTGTTATCTAACTGCCTTGTACCATGTCGCAATAGCTCATGTTATCTAACTGCCTTGTAGCATGTCGTAATGACTCTTGTTATCTAACTGCCTTGTAACATGTCGTAATGGCCGCCTGAGGGTAATTACTCTAACGTTCAATAACTATATACGTTGGAAATGACTTTTCTTACTCAGAAGAGCTACTAATAACAAAGCGATCAAATTCTAGAATGCTTTGCTCTGATTGAAATACATTTCCTGACGTGCATTAATACATTTGTTTGGTCGGTTTGATAATGTTGATTTATGTGTGTTATTCTACTAAGATTAGAAGTGTTTATGCTCGTCTTCCTCGGAGTGAAGCAGCTAATAGTGCAAAAGATGAAATGTAGAGTTCGAGTTTACAAACGCGTTCATTCATCGCCTAGCAAAGCAACATAATTGAACTCGAATGAATAACTGAGAAAATCAATATTGATATGACCGGCAGGTGTTATTATGACCGGCAAGTGTTATTGTGACCGGCAGGTGTTCCTATGACCGGCAGGTGTTGTTGTTGTTGCTTTGCCCCGGCTTCCACCTGCGGTAGTGGAAACCGCGCCAGCGCACCGCTCGAAACCCTCGTTACCCACCGACACGCGCGTGTTGAGACAAAGGGAGGAGGGAGACGAGAAATGTGTAGCCGGCTTAGTGGTGGGGTAGAGTGTTTTTGTTGCTATCTGAATTAACTTTGTGGGTCGTGTGGCAGTTAACAAATGGCCACCCTTGCGGCATAATTTTAATTGTGGACACCAGAACATTGAAACTTGCGGCGTGTTCATGTCCCTCAGCCACACTGCAACGCACCAATCAGACGCGTGCAGGGATACCCTTATGTGGAACAGGAATGTTTCGAAGAGGAGAAATGATGGGGATTGTTCACTTGTCCATGAAAAACAATGCAGTGTATAAGTCGTGACTCTGGTGTCTTGGAAGGCTCGGTGGGTCCGAAGGCCGGGCAGCGCACAGGCGCTGCGTCCACATCAACACCGCAGAGAAGGCACACAAGGCGCAATCCCCACCGGCGAGAATATGAAACAAGGTGGGTTGAGGGATTTTCGCTGGGGCCGGAGCCCCAGACGCCGCCACCGCAAGCAAGGCAGCTTGATGGAGTTGGCCAGCCTGGCTCGTGTAGGCGCCCTCGTGGGCGGCTATTCTCGTCCTAGCGGGTGTTATTATGACCGGTAGGTGTTGTGACCGACAAGTGTTATTATGACCGGCAGGTGTTATTATGACCGACATGTGTTATTATGACCGGAAGGTGTTATTATGACCGGCAGGTGTCCAATTAAAAAATTGTATAAAATGATCAATTGCATCATAAATATTAATAGATGTAATGTCACAACAAGAAAAGAAATGTAGCGCTACGAAGTTGTTCAATTAAATTTCGATGTGTTAAACAAATCCATATCATGATTGGACCATCTTGAGTTTTCCAGAAAAAGTATCTCGGGCGGACCACAAGATTCCACCGTCAAATCCCTTTGTCGATACCATCAGTTCGAGGACCAGCAGAGGAGCCGAGATGAGGGTTACCCTACACAAGGGAGTAACCCCTCATCAGAGGGACTCTTTAGCTTCCTCCTGTTTGTTGTTTTAGTGGTGTATGATCAGAAGCCACCTAACAATGCACTAAACTAATCTAACATTGCACTAATCTAACCTAACACTGCAATAATCAAACCTACCATTGCACTAATCTAACCTACTATTGCACTAATCTAACCTACCATTACACTAATCTAACCTACCATTGCACTAATCTAACCTACCATTGCACTAATCTAACCTACCATTGCACTAACCTAACCTACCATTGCACTAATCTAACCTACCATTGCACTAAACTAACCTACCATTGCACTAATCTAACCTACCATTGCACTAATCTAACCTACCATTGCACTAATCTAACCTACCATTGCACTAATCTAACCTACCATTGCACTAATCTAACCTACCATTGCACTAATCTAACCTACCATTTCACTAATCTAACCTACCATTGCACTAATCTAACCTACCATTGCACTAATCTAACCTATCATTGCACTAATCTAAAAGCTCATCGCATTGATTAGTCGAGGCTTACTACTCATAACACTCTTTCAAATTAGAAATGTGGCCTACTGGGTTAAGTAGGCCAAGTGATACACCAAGTGTTGTGTTAGATAATGCTCCGGGTCGGGTGACGTACCAGATAATGTAGCGGGTTGTGTACCAAGCCATGTACCGGGTGATGTCCCGTTTGATGTGTCGAGTGAGGTTCCAGGGGATGCACTGAAAAATGTACCGGATGATGACCCGGTAATATACAGGGAAATGCACCAGGAAATGAACTTGGATCGGAAGATGTATCTGGTGATGTATCGGGTGATGTACCGTGTGATATACCGGTTGATGCACCAGGTGGTGTACCGGGAAGGGTGATGTATCGACTGATGCACCGGATGATGTAACGGATGAGGTTACGGATGATGTACCATGCAATGTACCGAATCACAGTGTGTTTACCGGTTGATGCATTGAGAACTTGATATTCCTGGTGACGTACCTCTTGATACACTGGGTGACGTACCTCTTGATGTATCGGGTGACGTACCTCATGATATACCTGGTGACGTACCTCGTGATGTACCTGGTGACGTACCTCTTGTTGTACCGGGTGACGTACCTCTTGATGCATTGGGTGACGTACCTCTTGTTGTACCGGGTGACGTACCTCTTGATGCATTGGGTGACGTACCTCTTGTTGTACCGGGTGACGTACCTCATGATATACCTGGTGAGGTACCTCGTGATGTACCTGGTGACGTACCTCTTGTTGTACCGGGTGACGTACCTCTTGATGCATTGGGTGACGTACCTCTTGATGCATTGGGTGACGTACCTCTTGATGCATTGGGTGACGTACCTCTTGTTGGACCGGGTGACGTACCTCTTGATGCATTGGGTGACGTACCTCTTGTTGAACCGGGTGACGTACCTCTTGATGCATTAGGTGACGTACCTCTTGTTGGACCGAGTGACGTACCTCTTGATGCATTGGGTGACGTACCTCTTGTTGGACCGGGTGATGTGAGGCACGATTTTCTGAATGATGTATCGTATCAGTGAAAAGCTGGGTGATGCACCGGATGATTAAATGTTTGATGTACCGGCTAATATACCGGGTGATGTATCGTATGATGTACCGTTTGATGTACCTTGCGTTCTACCAGACGATGTACCGAGTGATGTACCGTGTGATGTACTAAGTGATGTACAAGGTGATGTACAAGGTGATGTACCGAATTATGAAACGGGTGGTATACAAGTTATGTACCGTTTTATGTCCCGGTGATGTACCGGGTGTTGTGCCGATTGACGTATTGGTGATGCGCCCAGCGATGTACCGGTTGAGGTACCTGGTTTTGTACTGCGCTATGTACCTGGTTCTCCTGCCGCGAAATTTAAAGACGTCTTGAATATTTTCTAGTTAAGCATAATTCTCGTCCTGGTAAGAGCTCCTAACTCTCGTCCTGGTAAGAGCTCCTAACTCTCATCCTGGTAAGCGCTCCTAACTCTCGTCCTGGTAAGCGCTCCTAAGTCTCGTCCAGGTAAGCACTCCTAATTGTCGTCCTGGTAAGCACTACAAATTCTCGTCCTGGTAAGCGCTCCTAATTATCGTCCTGGTAAGCACTCCTAATTCTCGTCCTGGTAAGCGCTCCTAACTCTCGTCCTGGTAAGCGCTCCTAACTCTCGTCCTGGTAAGCACTCCTAATTCTCATCCTGGTAAACGCTCCTAACTCTCGTCCTGGTAAGCGCTCCTAACTCTCGTCCTGGTAAGCACTCCTAATTCTCGTCCTGGTAAGCGCTCCTAACTCTCGTCCTGGTAAGCACTCCCAATTCTCGTCCTGGTAACCACTCCCAATTCTTGTCCTGGTAAGTGCTCCTAACTCTCGTCCTTGTGAGCACTCCTAACTCTCGTCCTTGTATGCACTCCTAATTCTTGTCCTGGTAAGTGCTCCTAACTCTCGTCCTTGTATGCACTCCTAATTCTTGTCCTGGTAAGTGCTCCTAACTCTCGTCCTTGTATGCACTCCTAATTCTCGTCCTGGTAAGCGCTCCTAATTCTCGTCCTTGTAAGCACTCATAATTCTCGTCCTGGAAAGTGCTCCTAACTCTCGTCCTGGTAAGCACTCCTAATTCTCGTCCTGGTAAGCGCTCCTAACTCTCGTCCTGGTAAGCACTCCCAATGCTCGTCCTTGTAAGCGCTCCTAATTTTCGTCCTGGTAAGCACTCCCAATTCTCGTCCTGGTAACCACTCCTAATTCTTGTCCTGGTAAGTGCTCCTAACTCTCGTCCTTGTATGCACTCCTAATTCCTGTCCTGGTAAGCGCTCCTAACTCTCGTCCTTGTGAGCACTCCTAATTCTCGTCCTGGTAAGTGCTCCTAATTCTCGTCCTTGTAAGCACTCCTAATTCTCGTCCTGGTAAGCGCTCCTAACTCTCGTCCTGGTAAGCACTCCCAATTCTCGTCCTTGTAAGCACTCCCAATTCTCGTCCTTGTAAGCACTCATAATTCTTGTCCTGGTAAGTGCTCCGGATGGTAGATCATAAGGAGTTAAACTGGGAGCATTTCATCTATCCACTTGCCTTGCTTGCCCTTCTAGGTCATCACAAATGGTTCACGCGGAATTATTGAAAAGTATTGTTTTATTCGATGGAAACGTCATCAAGGGAATCGAATGCTTTAAGCAGGAATTATTTCAAACAATATATACGCACATAAACATTTAAGATTGCAGTTTTAGGGATTTTTTACTAAACTAAATTCAACAAAATATATCAAATGCATCACATTAAAACATCACTTAGATGAACAAATTTGAAGAATGCAAATATTAGTGTCTTAACACCTTATAAGGTAGTCCAATCCATGTACGAACATAATGGTCACAAGATCAAACGGTAACTACCTTAACAAAACCTTTATGACATGTCAACCATTTGTTTTTTCTCATAAACAAATCAGCATTAATGCATTTCTATACTCCCTCGTACTATGTTATTTTTATCTGATTCTAAACTATTAAACATTAGTCTCTCTAAACACCAACTCCCAGCAGCTCACGAATTAACGCTTTCCAACTGAATTAATAATGTGTACATAGCAGAATTTTTACGTAGAAGTTTCACGTAATCACAGAAAAATAGAGGGGACCAAGTTCCAACTCCGACCATGCGTGGTAACACAGGGGACTTAGTTCCAACTCCGACCATACGCGGCAACACAGTGGATCGAGTTCCAACTCCGACCATACGCGGCAACACAGGGGATCGAGTTCCAACTCCGACCATACGCGGCAACACAGGGGACCGAGTTCCAACTCCGACCATGCGCAGCAACACAAGGGAACCGAGTTCCAGCTCCGGCCATGCGCGGCAACACAGAGGACCGAGTTCCAACTCCGACCATGCGCGGCAACACAGGGGACCAACACAAGAGACCTACACAAGGGAGCAACACAAGGTACCAACACAGGGAACAACACAGGGATAAAGTTCGCACCCCGACTATGCGCAGCCACATTAGAAACGCCTAGCACTAAGCAGGCTCTCTTGTAGGTTTCCCCTTATCCCCCCCCCCCCCCCCCACGGGCTTTTGTTCGCAAAGCGCGCCTTGTATCATTAAGGCTAATGACGCTTTCTGTCCGTAGGCTCAAAGCGGGTATTGAAATTTTAGTGGCTGAATCCGTGTGAGCCGCTTATATTGGCCGCTTATATTCCCGCGCTGCGGGAACTGTGAATTGAATGCAACAGAATAATAGGACTTTAACAACGGCTTGGGTTTGGTTTTGCTTGCAATTGTTTGTGGCTTATACGTCGACGTGTTATCAATAGCTCAGGAATTATGAGTCGATGTGTTAGCCATAGCGTAGTGCTTATGCATCGATAAGTAAGCAATAGCATAATACTTGGGTATCAATGTGTTACCAGTGACTTTTGACATCAGTAGTGCTGTATTGTCGATGATACATGACTCGTGTATCAATGTGTTTGCAATGGCTAACAATTCAGGTATCTCTGAGCTAAGGGCTTACCGCTTACGCAACGATGGTCGATCACTAGAATATCGCTTACGAGTCGCTAGCCAATCACTAACACTATCGCTTACGCCTCGATAGCCAATCACTAACACTATCGCTTACGCATCGATGGCCAATCACTAACTCTATCGCTTACGCATCGATGGCCGATCACTAGCATATCGCTTACGAGTCGATGGCCGATCACTAACACTATCGCTTACGAGTCGATGTATTTTTCATTCATCAGAACTGAAGTATCGACGGGCTTGCAATGACTTAGGCCCCCTGTACAGTTACGTTAGCAATGGCTTATGCCTTATGGATCGATGTGGTATTGGTAGCGTAAGACGTATGTATATTACATCTTCATAATATGCGTAGAAGCTAAAATGTTCGGTATTTCCAGCGCTGGATGTTCTCTCACACTGTTCTCTCACACTGTTCTCTCACACTGTTCTCTCATACTGTTCTCTCGCACTGTTCTCTCACACTGTTCTCTCACACTGTTCTCTCACACTGTTCTCTCACACTGCTCTCTCACACTGTTCTCTCACACTGTTCTCTCACACTGTTCTCTCACACTGTTCTCTCACACTGTTCTCTCACACTGTTCTCTCACACTGTTCTCTCACACTGTTCTCTCACACTGTTCTCTCACACTGTTCTCTCACACTGTTC
>SDVV010025763.1:0-12368 GCA_016164225.1 Gammarus roeselii | reverse complement strand
TTTTTTTAGGGCAAAATCTAGGTGTTTTACAACTGTATGACACACAATTTATACCTGTAATACATCAGCAAATACAATTGTGTTCACAGTTTTGTCCCGTTTCAAAAAATCGGTGTCTAATACAGCTATATAATCGTCCTGTTTTGCACAAATGGTGATAGTCGATTTATAGTTATTTTTGACCTGACATGATTGATGTAATCTGGGTAAATTACAGAACATAAATAGCTGTATTCAAAATATCAGCCATGTCTTTGGAACAGCTATTTTATGAGTGCGTTATCTAGGTGTTTTACAGTTGTAAGACACACAATTTGTACCTGTAATACCTCATATAATACACGTGTAATACAGTTATGTCCTGTTCCCAAAAATCGGTGTATAATACAGCTATATAAACCTCCTGTTTAACACATGTGGTGACAGTCGATTTATAGCTGTTTTCTATCTGAAATGGCTGATAGGTTAGGTTGTTCTCCACACCTTCAATCTCAGAGAGCTCTGATGCAAAACGGTGAACGACAGTGTGGCGTCAGAGATCACATATTTTTTCACAATATATCATGAGCACAGTGTTCAGATCTGATAAACGGCAATTTTGTGACCAATCAGGAGAAGGAAATATATAACGTAAAACAAACTAGTCAACTCAGTAAATCGTTCGTGTGATGGTTACTAAACATAACATATGTAGTCTACTCGCTTAAAACAAATTCCATTGATTTGAAACTTACGAGGGATACTGACCAAGTCGTTTCATATGTTCCGAATTCAGTCACTTGGATACTTAACCACAGTTACGTCCGTATTTTAACCTTTCCTTTCAGGAATAATTATGTTGAAGGAAGTCTGTTCTTCACAGAGCTGTTCTTAGAGAGAATTAATGGACCCGTTCCTCTCCTAATGTGAGCTGCTTTTTAACATTCATTTAGGATGTTAAGCGGTTCAAAATTTGATTTAATTATGAACTAATTACATCAATACTTCGTTCCTTCCCCGCCCTTCGTAACATATCATAAATAGTGTACCGGGTAACATTGAAAACAATCCTCATGTGATTGAGTGATGCATAGCTTCACCCAGTACCCTTTATCGACGTTTTTTCACCGAAATTTCGGCAGAAGGTGTCAACTCATTTCTGTTTCGGTTGGAATATCATTATATAGCCGAATAAATTATCAGACCAATAAGCAGTGTCCAGCTTTCATGGATAAAACGTCGATTACCTGACAGGGTGGTCTGATCCTGTATCTATGGCACTAAACTGCCAGGGAAACCTCGTTATTGATAAAATATTTAAGCACGTAGGTTAACGACAATATTGAGTTGTGATTCCGTACTCAATAAACGGTTCAACTTCAAGTCAACAAGCTCGGGAGATCATAACAAATGAACACTTTACAATAAATGAAATTGTGTGATAGTTTAGTTACAAAAAAGTTTGAAATTTCCCTTCATCAAGTAACCGTCCTAAAATATATTGATAAATCTGTCTGATACCCATCCCTGTGTGGTCTCCCAATTTTTTCAGTATCCGAGAACTGAATAGTCGTAACTGACAGGCAGACACGCGCACACGCCCATCAAATGAACAAGAGCCGACAAATAATGGTTTGGTCCGTTGCATTGTTAATATTGAGTTTGACCACTAATGCCATTTTCAAAAGCATCAATTGGCCAGGAATGAGGGCGTACCTAGTTTATACTCTGCTCGCCCTTCAAGTGCAAGTTGGACCGCAACTTCTCAATCAAGTTGATATCAGGTTATTGCGTAGACGAATCGGTGAGATCAAATAGACTTTTGTGCCCAACTGATCTGTCTCAAACAAATGATGGACGTGAACGACGGCTACCATTGAGAAAAAAGCATTTGCACTACGGGAAGCATTAATAATTCAACCAATAGTAACATTTGATTCAGGCAATACAATCATCGTCCAGTACGTGAACACATTTTTTTCTTTTTGTTTCATTACATTTCCAATCATTCCCCTTTGTCTTGAATGACATGGCACGAGAACCTCACAATTCCCATCCTTTTCCAGCACATCAGTCCAACTGACCAAAACACGCCATATAATCTCAATGTTTCACTCAGGACTCCTGAAACGTCGTGTTTTTGGCCCGCAGGAAGAGTCTTTGTCGAACATTTCACAGAGCATTTTTATAACTACTAAGTGAGATATTGTTAGTTATTTTCGTGATTTTGATCAGGTTTCGATCAGGAACAATTCCCACGTATTTATTTTGGGCACTTTCTCCTTGGATCTGTTTTTTTCTACTCGTTACATTCCGTCAAAGTGACGTACGCTCTAGACATTAGTATGCACCTTATGCAGTATTCATCATCGCAATCCACGTCATCCTTTCCCGTTTCTGTTGTAACACTTATCTCCTCATCCACCGCATTATCTCCTGATCTCGCTTTGAAAATAAAGTCCCCAATACCAATAAGACCAACAATAGCATCAGCATTCAAGCCGCCCTGAACGAATGGAAAATGATGGAATGCTGCCTGCAAACAAGCGAACATTGCCTTGCTATTCAGGAGCTCATTTATATGATAACTTTCACTTAACTCCATTGTGCTCCGATATTCCGTACTGCTAAGCTGCAGAAAGAATCATTCCCACAGGATATAGTTTTTGATATATTGAACATATAAATATCGAACCAAATACTAGATAACCATTATTCTTCATGGAAGAGGGAGATTTTCTAATGTAGTTGAAAAATATTTGACCATGTAAATAGGAATTTCATATCTGTATTTTTTTCGTTACGTTTAATGCACAGAGAAATGCTTTTTGACAATCTCAAAATATTGTAACAAATCCATTGCTCATTTCATGCAAGTAGGCAGATGACTCATGGAATTTTTTTTTGTCACATCACCATGAGGCAAGACAGTTTTGATGATGGCAAACAACGATAGGCCAAAGAGACATAACACCGTATTCTGAATCGAAGTAAAAAAATTGTATCGTGGAATCTATCAATAAAACATTGAACCGCATTATCAATCGTGTAAAGAATGTGGATTAGTGGAATCAATCCCCGAAATTGGTTCACCTCTTACAGTATCGGAGGTAAAAGAACGTAGGATTGTGCAAACATCCAAAATGGCGTACAAAGAGTGATGGTGCTCTAACTCGGGAGCTGTGTGAAGTTTCTGCTGTGAATGAATTCTTGAGGACAGAGCTTGCGAGTACGAGTCGATCCATTGACGCCGCACTTCTCCAAAAGAACAAAAAGGCCAGTCTTTGACAGATGCTTTGTTATGATCATAACAAATCACTAAATCAAACGAAGAGTTGGTGAGAGATTGTCACTTTGATTAGGCAAGCAAAATAAACAGGTTTGGAGGGAGGAGTTTCATGTTACGAGATGTAATTACAGCAGCTGCTACTGACCTCATCATTTGCTTGTAGGAAACTATCAATACTGAAGTGTATAAGAAGCATCACAAAATGTATGATGTTCCACACCTACAATCTGCTGTAGTTCAGTCACAGATTTTCATGCAAGTCAATGCTCCTTTTCCTTCGGCTAAGAAAGTTTGGACTTTTCTGGGACCAAGGATTTGAAGTTATGAACTGACCCGCTCAATGCCCTGATCCAATTCGCATCGAATTCTTTTCGAGGTAATAGGAGAGCGTGACCAGTAGAGAGAGCAAAAGAATCTTGTTTCAGTGGTTCTTATGCTCAAAGAAGAACGGGCAAGCATCGCTCCATCATTATGAATGACACTGATTGGTTCCCGTTCACGAAAATGCTTGTACATAATTAAGTGAGAAGATATCTTTTTCAGATACCTTATGAACTAAGCACTTTTCAACTTTTACTGATCCATTTCCTTACATTTTTCCTCGATAAGCTGTTGTTCAGGAAATAAAATCGGGAATAAACTCGTCTTATATTGCTCTTTAGACGGAATAACACGCTCATGGGCTTGTTATTTTTTCACAATAAATTATGGAGTATCACTCTTAACCGTCCCTATATTCTTCTGTTCATGCTTGTAAACGAATAACACGCTCAAGGGTTCGGTATTTTTTCACAATAAATGATGGAGTATCACTGTTAACCGTCCCTATATTTTTCTGTTCAAGCTCGTAAACGTATAACACGCTCAAAGGTTTGGTACTTTTTCTCAATAAATTATAGAGTATCACTGTTAACCGTTTCTATATTCATCTGTTTATGCTTGTAAACGAATAACACGCTCATGAGTTAGGCATTTTTTCCCAGTAAATGATGGAGTATAACTGTTGACCGTCCCTATATTCTTCTGTTCAAGCTGTTAAACGAATAACACGCTCATGGGTTAGGTATTTTTTCCCAGTAAATGATGGAGTATGCCCGTTAGCCGTCCCTATATTGTTCAGTTCCAGCTTGTAAACAGAATTACCTGTACATTTGTTAGTATAGGGCTAGCGCTGTGCAGCAGCGCAGCCTGTCACCTAAATGTTCCATAGCCTAGTCTTATAGGCAGTTCGAAGGGCATTACCGCCTCCCGCAAAGGTTGAATGTGACATCTTTCAAAGCCGGTACATTGATATCTCCAATAGGATCGTCCTACTGCGCCTGCTCTTGATGCACCTGCTGTTCGAAACCAAATTTTTAATATGGCGACCGAACCAGGAAAGTTCCTATAAACAGGGAAGGTGATCCGTGAGTATTACAGTATGTAGCTATATACATACCGCAATTATCATTCGAATAACAAAAAAATCCTGTACCTCCAAGAGTGGGGCTATAGTGTCTAATAGTAAAGACACCTCCATTATTGATATTCACATTCCGAAGAGTCACTAATATGATTATGCATGCAGGATATTTTCTTCCGTAATTCAGCATTCATGGGAACAAGTATATTTTTAGACTCACTAGATGAGGTCGAAATATTTTGTTTTCTGACAAAGAATGGTGAAAGCAGTTATTAGTCATTAAATAACTTTGAGACCTCCAGTCGGTCACAAAGGCTACATGACGTATAATTGAACGATTGGTTGGAAAAGGGAAATTTCGGATTTCCAACCACGTGGTGAAAATTCCACATCAATTTTAGATATCATAGCAGAGTGGACATTACATTTATCCGACATTGATATCGGTATTTAATTGATCAGTTGGTGTCGATAGCTATTAAACGAGGTTAAATAGATCAGGGCAGAATGTCGAGTGAGGACATCCTGGCCTTTTCCGAGAACGCGCACACCTCATCTTCCTATAAACCCTCTCAAGGGGAATTGGCTCCAGCTCCACTGTATTTTAAGAAAATTATTATGTATGAAGTCGAACACTACACTCTTCATACGAAATGTAAGTCTCTGTGTAACGATGGAATTGCAATCAGAATCGACGAATTTGCTTCTAAATTGAAAGACTTCTGGATTCGTTTGGTCTTTGTGGGCAATGCGGCTCCAATACATAGAAAATATGATGCGATGAAGGTAGGAAAAAATTGTGTTCATGTACTCCTGCTTTCCGCTTATGTAGAGGACGAGAGTTGTTACTAATGTCGTCGCGTATCAGAAATGCGGGAGCAATGAAATTGTTTCAAGAAAATACATTGTGAGCAATAAATCAGAGGATACACAACATCATCTTTGAGTGCGTCACCGCTCTCTACAAAGTAACTTCATCATTTTGTTAACCCACTTGCAAAACATTTGGTTTTCAAATACAAACACGATTGATTTTTTCGGGAATTTCGAACAATCTATTTCCAAAAATTGTCACATAAATATTAGAAATGTTTCACATACTGTCTTTGCAATGACGGGTGTGACGTATCTGCCATTAAAACATCACAGTGGTCAGGTCGGCATGTGCGACAGTGGGAAAATCGAAAGGTTGTTCAAATATTGCCTTTCATTGTCATTTTCGTGGTCCTTCATCCAACTGGTTCCTTCAAAGAAATAGCAAGAGAATTACTGAACTCTGGCCCTGTTCTTTGTTACGAATGCATTTCCCGTAAAATATTGGAACAGTGCTCCCGGCGTACTACAACAGATGACAAAGAGAGTTCGAGCAAATAGTCCGTTTTCTGTCGGAGGTGAATACTTACGAACGTGCAGCGAAAATAGGTTACACTTATGAATTATTTGCTGTGCCCTGATTTTGTTAGAAGTTCCATTTTTGGTCCTGATCACACTGCTTGGTGGGCGATAGTTTATATACCAATGACTTATTACTTCTGCAGACGAATGTTGGAGAATTCGTTCGTCGGACCAGTTCGCTTACAAGCATACTTCAGTATGTTATGGAAGAATTTGATTGATACATCGCGATTGGAATGAACAAGATTTCGAAGTATCTACAAGCAGTCGGAATAATTTAAGAAATGAAAAGACTTTAATTAATAATCACGGCTTCTATCGACGATGTTTTTGTCATATTCCCCATTCAGAAAAAAATATGATCCGAAGAGCAATAAAATATTTAAATAATAGCAAAAGTTTTTGGTGAACATTGCTGTTCACAAATGCTCGTAAACATCAATGTTTGCAAAGACCTTTGCTCGTACTTCTCTGTTTACTGCTCCTCTGTCCATATTGTTGCTGAATACTCTCTTTGTCATCTGAAGTTGTGCGCTTACAGTATTGTTTCCAATTTTAAACGTGAAATACATTTGCGATGGGTTCATGGAGAGGTTGTGTCATCAAAATAAACTGTTAAATGCTACAATACAGGACCTTTAATTACGTATTGCAAATAGAAATGCCATTCACTTTCCAACACTTACGTGTGTAATCCCGTCAATGCGTGAAACTTGTTCGAAGCCTGTTTTTCGCAGTGGTGCATTGTGCCTCTCTTTGCTGATACCATGGAAGCGTTGCATAATTTGCAGTTGCTTGCAAAAAGCACAATTGAATTCATTTAATTCGTTGTATCATTGTTTACTTCATTTGGTTGTACTAGTCTTTTCCACATCATAATGAGGAACTCAATAGTGCATCATTTCCGTATTATCAATGGTAAGGCTTGCGTTTCTGATATTCTACTCCTTCGCTCCAACAATCCCTAAATTGCCAACGCTCCATTAGATTTTTCCCTCCATTTCAATCACGCCGCAGGATAACTTTCTATTTCAATTGGCCGGGATAAAGTTTGCTCAGAGCCCTAACATAAACTTTTCTATGTCAAACATATATTATTCAATAGCAGTAAGTTATTGTGCTGACTTGACTCTGCGATGGGACTCCACTTGTTGAACAGAAACATGTCATGAACAATATCAGTGCCAGACAAACAATATGATGCTTTTAAAGTTCTCAATTATGCTACGTAATTTTAGAAATAGATATTGTCGGTAAGCTTCAGAGTACAATATGAAATATTTTTCTTAATCAGACAATAACAGAAATCACATGCAGGAGGTAACGACATGAGGCAATCAATCAAGGCAACGACATGACGGTATCGGCATAAAGCAATCAATGGAGGTCACCACATGAGGGCTTGGGATTTCGAACTGTATTGTGTGTCTCGGGATATCGGACCAAGGAATAAACAGAGCGATGACTGTTCATATTGATCAATTTACCCCAAATTCGGACATAGTGACCTCTAGCCCCCAAATTCAACGAATAAATCATTTATTTTAACATCACATATTGATACAATAATGATGTATACAACGCGGAAACCAATTTGTTGCAATTCGACTGTTTGAAAACATTTTTTTTAATAATTTAGGACAACTCGTGACATTGAAGACATATTGATGCATAGGGTAAGCACAAGACGTCGTAAGTCATTTTTCAATGTTTTCACTATAAACAGGAAATGTACGCTGCAGTTACATAAGCAGTATTCTCAACAACGTTACGAATATTGCAACTAAGGAAAATACTATCGCCCGAGTTGTTTAGAAGGTGACACTCTGAGAGGTGAGGTTTCAGATGAGAACCATGCTTGCCTTCCAGCCACCAACGACCCGACTTGTACTGTAATCGGATAGAAAACTGCTTTACCATTGTCAATATAGTATCGTATTAAGACAAAAGTTTTATGTAACACATAAGCACTATAAAGAACATCCCCGGATATCTCAGGACAAGAAATGAGTCCTCTGATAAAAATGTCTCAACAGTTGACCGTAAAACCGAGAAAAACGCTCTAAAAGACTACATTGACGTTGGAATCTGTAAAATTAGTCCTTGTCTTTCATCCGGAGTTTGGAAAATAGGTTCCAAAAGTGTTGTTCAGTGTTGGTGGTATTGTAGTATTAAATGGCATACCATAGCGTATAGTGATCAGGCAGAAAACTCTTGGAACTAACATCGAAAGATTGATCAGCAGAGCATTGTTAGGCACGTCAGCACGTTATTCCAACGAGTAATTCAAGTTAAAATAAATTGTATTGCGTTATGACAATACAATGTGATGAATCACGAGCAAATGTTCATAGCACCTCTCACAAAATATCTGTCATTTGAAGCATGAATATCAGAAGTATTCTGAATATTTCATTGAAAACCGTCCTATTAAGAAATAGCTGTAATAAAGGGCAGCTACCTGATGTAATGCGGCGGAAAGATTGAATAGTTTTGCATGAGACTTTTCTGTCTAACGTTAAAGGGTGGCTGCACGTTCAAAAGAACACCACTAATTAGAAATTAAATTTGTTTGCCCATCCATGAAAATGTGATGTATTGTTTGAGTGAAAATTCCTTCAGATTGGCGGGCGACAGATTACATAAATCAAATTATTATTTAACATAGCACACTAAATCATCACTAGACCTACTGAACCGGTAAATATACTATTATATTGCTGCTAGATGCATGTGAAAACTGATATGACACGACAAAATAAAATTTAATTCAATTTCTTCGACATTGATGGGTTCCCAGTCGGCATTACTTTCATTTTCATAAAATTGATACAACCGCAACTAGAGATGAGTGGACATCTGAATAATAGAGTTGCTTTCACTAGTTGTAGAGGGGGACATAAAAAAACTGGTCATAAGTAAACGTTCATTACTCAATACTCATGAATGTAGAAAGGCTCAAGAAAAGTCAAGTGGAAGGATGTAGTTAGCAGGCCTGGGACGGGCTGAAGAGTTGATTCTGCAGCCCATCCCTTCTGCAGTCGTACATTTCAGTATGACTATCCCTGCCTAGATGAGGTGCTATCGTTCGTGGGCTGTCGGATGCTGAAGGCTCCAATGCAACGGAGGTGGTTGCCACCTGAGCGGCAATGGTCATCATTATCTTTGAAAGGGGTTGGATTGTCCTCCCAGTGTTTATCGTGGCAGTTTTTTAGCGTGTTTACGTCATTATTTGCGCTACAGTTTGGATACAATTTCTAGATATGACTTCTTCTACATTAGATACCGTCGATGTTTCATTGTTGAACAGTAGTACTCGAATAAATCTTCAATGAAAGCGGAACTAGATTTTGCCACGGAACACAACATGTACATATATATGTTGTCTCATCAATGTGATCAGCGAATGAAGAGCAAATGACGCAAAGGTAATTCAAGGGTCATCAAAACCTTTCTAGATTTTGAGAAAAACATCATCAATTTGAACGAAATCGTTCAAGAAAACCAATCACGATGTGTAAAGAAGCTGGCTGCTGAGGTGGGGATCAGTCGTGAGTGTGTCAGGGCATTCTACAGATAGATCACAGCAGTTATCGAACTAAGGCAATGAAAGTAGATTCCTGTTTTGACGAGGGATTAATGGAGTGGCTGACGAAGGACGATTAAAGGCGATCCCTTAATCTTCAGCATTGATCGTCACATTTACCAACAAAAATATATTAGGAGTAATTTCTTTCTTAAATGGTGATCTGAAAACCCAATAGAGACGTTAGAAGATTTTGCACTCACTCATAAAATGTATTAGCTATATTATTTCTGAGATGTTGATACGGGTAGCGTGGGCAATTTCAAAGCAGGAGCATATATTGATATGCTAGATCATGTGATATCTGTCGATGTTCATCCTGATGTTTGTATCCAGCAATCTAGTAAAACTTCACTTACATATTTGGCTGTTATTCCTTTCGAGCACTTGGTATACAGCACACAAGACTTCAGAGCAGATTCTTTCTGAAGACTCAAGAGCACATTCTTCATAAAGATTGCAGAACACATCCTTTGTACAGACTTCAGAGCAATTGTTTTACAAAGATTTCAGAGCACATCCGTTCATGTCTTTTTTTATTCATCTCCAAATATTCTTATTTTTCTGACTCCACAACGTTTCCTATCGACTAGTTTTTTCTTTCACACTCTGCATGAATGACTGCTGGCAAATAGAAATCCTAGTTTTCGAAGATAAGAGCAAGTAATTTTATTGCAATATGCAGACACAATTCCACATCGTAGGGCGAGCCTATCTACTGACGAACAAGAACTTTCCTGTGAAGACCAATAACTGGCTCACGCTCGAGGAAGTTATTGAATCATTATGAACGAGGACATATTTCGGTTAGTAAATCTCTAACACTAAAACCCTTCACTAAAGGAAAACGATGGATGTATTGGCAATCGTTTTTACTTTGTAAACGTATCACTCGCTCGCCGATTAATTTTGCGCATTACTACGTTTTAGCTTATATATAGTATATTTTTTATAATTTAGAAGGATCTTCTTCGAATCGGTTCGATCATCAAAGAAATCTTGCACATGTCACCAATGCCCCGTGATATTGCATTGCACGCACAGCTCAGGTGATCATACACAACTTCAATGAAGTAGTACATGGCTGTTGCATCAAATCCCTACAACGTCCAAAATCTTGCTCATGGGTTGCACTAAAATCATTATAACCTTTGGAGACTAATTATTATTTATTGACTTTCAAGAAGAGGTTGTTTCTATACGGTTCTTCACACGACAAGGATGTTAGTCGAGATGAGCAACTGGAATTGCCGTGATTGTAAAGGAACCTTATCGCTTCGAGCGGATGAAATTTCGAACGCAAGGTAGATAGAAAAAAATGTATATTCATAAACTTCGGATTTCAATTATGAAGTTTGCATTTGTTGCTGAGCCCTAGGCTCTTAATTGAGCTTCATTTGTCCTCTGCCAGCTTACATACCGATGTTCAATCTTTTTTTATGATCATTCCACTGTCCGCAAGTCATTTGACAATACCTTCAAAGGAGTTACAACACGAGCGTGCAGTATTACCCTCATAAAAGATCAATCTGAAATAAATACAGCGAGTGCTCTGAAAAAAAAAGTTAATTTGCTATCGAAGTGTCATCGTCCAGGGTACATTCGTTCCTGACTTCATGCACGGACTTGCTTGATCTTGGGAGAAGAATAGTGTTCCACGTAAATGCACTCAGTGTAACTTCAAATCTTTTTAAAGTTACACTGAGTGCAATGTGAAAGAATAATGGGCAGTTGCAAGGCAAGTGCTACACTAGGAATGCGCAAATCCCATTAAAAAGTTCTCAATATTTTTCATCACGTTCCATCTATTTACACAATTGACTTGGTAATCGATTGACTTGGGGAGTTCATGGAGAAGCCGTTCCTGATACACAATCTTCACCTATGTCATTTGTGCACGGAACCCGCGTGATCAATAACGGGCCCAGCATCTACTCTGAGTTGGTTGCACTGCACACGGACCTCCAGGACAATCAGGAGGTTCGGGAATAAAGTTTTGCCCACGCAGCAGGGATTCTGAATTAGTTCTTTAATTCGTTTCGATGTACAGACGAGGTAGGATTAGAAGGTTATATAACTCATATTTACTCACAACGGCTCATAAACGGTTACACATTTTTGAATGGGTGCAACCCAACTTTGATATGAATACAAGGTTCAACTTCGAATTGATTCTGAAATTTGTTTCATCATATGTCATCAAATTTCAACTATAAGTACTGACTGCCGCGGGGTCGAATATGTACATAAAGGCGAACTATTTCGTAGTGAGAGGCAATTTTTAACACGATATCAAACATTGTTGGTGTAATTTTCGGAGATGTGAAACAACGAGAAATATCAAAGTTATAGGTGCCTTACATTTTGATGCCGATTGCATTTTTTACCGCTCATTCCTCGTTAACGATATCTTTTTCGTTCCATGCTTATACGATCATGGGGCTTAGCCTACACTATACACAAGCGTATGTATAAACTATGGGAGAATGTTTAATTTTGTCAGAGAAAAATTCCCTCAATTCAACTTCGTTATTTTCCGTGTACATTCCCGCCCCAATTTATATTGTTCTCATTCTTCAACTCATTTGAAGGCTTCTCACAAGCGCCGCGTTTCACACTAAACTTTGAAAGCAATTATCGTTTGTGAAAAGAAAACCTCGTTCTAAGTGTAGAGGAAAGGAACACAAGGTTTTTGAATCCCAGGGACACCAGACGTA
>SDVV010025762.1:0-12368 GCA_016164225.1 Gammarus roeselii | reverse complement strand
TACCATGACCCTGGTACTAGTGCAATGTGAGGAGGTCAAACGTGTTACCATGACCCTGGTACTAGTGCAATGTGAGGAGGTCAAACGTGCTACCATGACCCTGACACTAGAGCAATGTGAGGAGGTCAAACGTGTTACCATGACCCTGGTACTAGAGCAATGTGAGGAGGTCAAACGTGCTACCATGACCCTGACACTGGTGCAATGTGAGGAGGTCAAACGTGTTATCATGACCCTGACACTGGTGCAATGTGAGGAGGTCAAACGTGTTACCATGACCCTGGTACTAGTGCAATGTGAGGAGGTCAAACGTGCTACCATGACCCTGGTACTAGTGCTATGTGAGGAGGTCAAACGTGCTACCATGACCCTGACACTTGTGCACTTTATCAAAATCAAGAGACTGCAGGCAGCAAATTTTCTCGTAGCGACTCATGCAATCAGTAGTCAACTCTATCCGCCTCGCTACGCCACTTAGGACCATTTGTGATCAATATTGGATGATTCATTGAACAACGTTGCAAAGGCTGCTTATTGCAGCCCTTGATTGGTGAGCCGAGCAGCAGGTGCGGTGAGGGATCTGAAATGAGCCAATGTGAGGCGCGACAATTACCTGCAACTGCGCCGAGCAGCCGGTCGGGTTAAGAGTTGAAGAGAGGCAAAAAGGAACCGACGAGGCTCACTAATAAACTAGCAGTGCTTCATGAATTTCTAGTTTATTGCACTCTTCATGATTGCTGAATACAGCAACCGAATCTAAGTAAATTCGTATAGAAACGTATTTCAGCCAGCAGTGAACCAGGTGGAATAGCCATGCCTGAACTTTCAAGCATTTCAATATCCTTGTTTATGGCGTCCTTCCTGATTAATTAATGCTGCTGATAAATCTGTGAATCGTAACTATACGGAACAGGACCAGCAGCCAGCCAGCATCCTCGACAAACGAGAAGGTTGCTTCATCAAAACTTGAACGCATCGAATTAATGAATTAGCCAGAGAGTGTTGGAGGAGTGTTGGACGATCGAGTGAGTTTTGGAGGAGTGTTGGAGGAGCGAGTGAGTGTTGGAGGAGTGTTGGAGGAGTGAGTGAGTGTTGGAGGAGTGTTGCCCTAACCATTTAACTTTTATCACCTGCACACGTGTTAACGGTGCAGACTTTCAGTAACCTTAGAGAAGGTGATATCGCCATCAGCCTAAAAGAGGCCACCATCATCATCAGTCATGAAGAACTTTTTGGTCATTCGTCAATGAATGCAATTTCAACGATATGTGTTGTGCATTTTTGTGTACAGATGATTCTTGCCTAAAACTGAACATCAGTCAATTACGTGAGGAAACTCATTCTCAGTTCCCCGAAGGTAGAAATAAATTATATTTTTATTAACCATATAACATTATTTGTCCTGGGTATAAGAGACTTTAATTTTCTGTGAATAAGGACATATTATATTAATAAAATATTTCCATTACATGAATGACTTGCGTCTTCCAAGGGTTTTCCTATTGGTGTGTCATGAAAAAATAAAAACGTCTTCCTGGTGCTGAGTCATGAGAGAACATAAGCGTTTCACAAGTGTCCTGTTCTGAGATGAGAAAGGCGTGATTATTTGTTTAATAAATTCTGAAAAATAAACACAAAATAACTTTCCTGCAATTGTTTTTTTTTTAAATAAACACCGAACACTGCCCTAGCAGAATAACCTCTCTAATGAGTGCATAAAACACTCACGTAACAAGCAAACGTGTATAGAACACCCACTAAGCATACGTGAACAGATCATACACATGTAACAAGCATACGTGTATAGAACACACTCATGCAACAAGCATACGTCTAGACAACACATCAATGTAACAAGCATACGTGTATAGTACACACTCATGAAACAAGCATACGTGTATAGAAGTCGCTCATGCAACAAGCATGCGTGTATGAAAACGTTCATGCAAAAAGCATACGTGTATAAAATACACTCATGCAACAAGCATACGTGTATAAAACACACTCATACAACAAGCATACATGTATAGAACACATCCGTGCAACAAGCATACGTGTCTAGTAAACACTCATGCAACAAGCATATGTGTATAGAACTTACTCATGCAACAAGCATACGCGTATAGAGAACGCTCATGCAACAAGCATGCGTGTATAGAACACACTCATGCAACAATAAATAGTGTATAGAACACGTTCATGCAACAAGCATACGTGCATATAACGCACTCATGCAACAAGCATATATGTATAGGACACTCATGCAACAATCATACGTGTCTATAACACACTCATACAACAAGCACACGTGTCTAGAACACACTCATGCAACAATCCTTCGTGTATAGAACACGCTCATGCAACAAGCATACGTGTATATAACACACTCATGCAAAAATATACGTGTATAGAACACACTCATGCAACAAGCATACGCGTATAGAACACGCTCATGCAACAAGCATACGTGTATAGAAGACGCTCAATCAACAAGCATACGTGTATTGAACACACTCATGCAACGAGCATACGTGTATAGAAGACGCTCATGCAACATGAATACGTGTATAGAACACATTCATGCAACAAGCACACGTGTATAGAACTTACTCATGCAACAAGCATACGTGTATAGAAGACGCTCATGCAACAAACATACGTGTATAGGAGACGCTCATGCAACATGCACACGTGTATAGAACACGCTCATGCATAAATCATACGTGTATAGAACACACTCATGCAACAAGCATATGTATAAAGGAGTCGGTGATGCAACAAGCATACGTATATAGAACACACTGATGCAACAAGCATACGTGTATAGAATACACTCGTGCAACAAGCATATGTGTTTAGAAGATGCTCATGCAACAAGCATACGTGTATAGAAGACGCTCATGCAACATGCCTACGTACATAGAAGACGCTCATGAAACAAGCATACGTGTATAGAAGACGCTCATACATCATGCATTCGTACATAAGAGACGCTCATGCAACAAGCATACGATGTATCGTTCTTCAATAAGTCGTAGAGAATCATTTTTCCATTGTATTCCATAAGGGGGGTTTAATTTGATGTAGTAACGATATTACTTTCAAGCAGTAACGATATTACTTTGATGCAGCAACGATATTACTTTGATGCGCTAACGATATTACTTTGATGCAGTAATGCTATTACTCTGATACAGTAACGATATTACTTTTATGCAGTAACGAAATTACTTTGATGCAGTAACGATGTCACTTTGTTGCAGTGACGATATTACTGTGATGCAGTAACGATATTACTTTGATGCAGTTACGATATTACTGTGATGCAGCACGATTTCACTTTGGTGCAGTAATGATATTAATTTGATGCAGTAACGATATTACTTTGATGCAGTAACGATATTACTTTGATGCAGTAACTATATTACTTTGATGCAGTAACGATATTACTTTCATGCATTTACGATATTACTTTGATGCAGTAACGATATTGTCGGTTACTTGAAATGACTGTTCAACTCATTATCATGAATGATATTTCGATTAGCCGCTCTCAATTATCCCTCAGAAATGCAATTATCGATTTCTAATAATCGATTCTTGTACTAAACATGCGCAACACTTCGAGAAGTTGTTCTTTGACGGGCTTGCAGGCACTACGAATAATGGATAGTCGGTCAATGACCGTTGACAGGCTTGAAGGCACTACGAATAATGGATTGTCGGCAGAGTCCGTGACAGACTTGCAGGCCCTTTGAATAATCGTTAGTCGGTATGAGACCGTTGACAGGCTCGTAGGCTCTACGAATAATG
Source organism: Gammarus roeselii (assembly GCA_016164225.1). Taxonomy (NCBI): domain Eukaryota; kingdom Metazoa; phylum Arthropoda; class Malacostraca; order Amphipoda; family Gammaridae; genus Gammarus; species Gammarus roeselii. The sequence continues at coordinate 8,555 of SDVV010025762.1, read as the reverse complement.
GATAGTCGGTCAGAGACCGTTGACAGGCTTTCATGCGCTACGAATAATGGATAGTCGGTCAGAGATCGTTGACAGGCTTTCAGGCACTACGAGTAATGAATAGTCGGTCAGAGTCCGTGGCAGGCTTGCTGGCATTACGAAGAAAGGATTGTCGGTCACAGACCGTTGACAGGCTCGTAGGCACTACGAATATGAGTTAGTCGGTTAGAGTCCGTTAACAGGCGCACAGGCACTGCAAATAATGGATAGTCGACCGGAGACCATTGACAGGCTCGTAGGCACTAACAATAAGGGTATCGGTCGGAGTCCGTTGACAGGCACTACAAAAAATGGATAGTCGGTCAGAGACCTTTGACAGGCTTGCAGGCACAACGAATAATGTTTAGTCTGTCAGAAACCGTTGACAGGCTTGCAGGCGCAACGATTAATGTTTTGTCGGTCAGAGACCGTTGGCAGGCTTGCAGGCACAACGAATAATGTTTAGTCAGTCAGAGGCTGTTGAATTGCTTGAAGGCACTACGAATAATTGTTTATCGGTCGGATTTCGTAACAGGCTTGCATACACTGCGAATAATGGTTAGAACGTCTTAGAGTCTGTTGACATTCTTGCAGGCAATACGAATAGGGGTCGGTACGAGACCGTTATGAGGCTTGAAGGCATTACGAATAATGTTTAGTCGGTCAGAGACCGTTAAAGGCTTGAAGGAACCACGAATGATTTTTAGTCGGAATGAGACAGTTGGCATCGACTGGACTGGGGGCGTGAGGATCTGAGCAGCTCATTTCTTAATCATTCATTGGGGTTACATTATCATAGTAACCATGAAAATACTGAATATTTCTAGTGATGCAAAGTAGGCGCTGGAAGTGATTGGCATTACGCACACCAGTGCTATAGTCAGAGTTATAGTCAGTGCTTTAGTCAGTGCTAAAGTCAGTGCAATATTCAGTGTTATAGTCAGTACATAAGTCAGTGCAATAGTCAGTGCAATTGTTAGTGCTATAGTCAGTGCTAGAGTAAGTGCATTAGTCAGTGCAAAAGTCCGTGTTATAATCAGTGCTACTGTCATTGTTATATGCAGTGCTATAGTCAGTGCTATGGTCAGTGCAAAAGTCGGTGCTATAGTCAGTGCTATAGTCAGTGTTATAGTCAGTGATACAGTCAGTGCTACAGTCGGTGTTATTTTTTTTGCTATAGTCAGTGGTATAGTCAGTACTATAGTCAGTGTTATAGTCAGTGAAAATGTCAGCTCTATAATCAGTGCTACTGTCAGTGATATATTCAGTGTTATAGTCAGTGTTATAGTCTGTGATATAGTCAGTGCTATAGTCAGTGCTATAGTCAGTGCTATATTCAGTGCTATATTCAGTGCTATAGTCAGTGCTAAGTCAGTGTCATAGTCATTGTTATAGTCAGTGGTATGGGCAGTGCTATAGTCAGTGATGTATTCAGTGATATAGTCAGTGATATAGTCAGTGCTATAGTCAGTGTTATAGTCAGTGTTATAGTCAGTGCTATATTCAGTGTTATAGTTAGTGCTATAGTCGGTGCTATAGTCAGTGCTATATCCAGTGTTATAGTCAGTGATATACGCAGTGCTATAGTCAGTGCTATAGTCAGTGATATAGTCATTGCAAGTGAGTGTCGTTGTGGGACTCTCATTCATTCTCAGAGCGCCAGAGTCACTCAAGTGTGTCATATCAGTTGCCATGCACTCCATCCTCTCGAGCAGCTCACTGTTTACTCCCTGAAAATGATGATGAAACTGCTTGATCGGAGAGAACATATATAAATCATTGACACTATTTCATTATACAATCAATGACACCATTCCATATTACAATCATTGAAACCATTGCATTATACTATCAATAACACAATTCCATATTACAGTCATTGATACCATTCCATATTATAATCATTACCACCCCTCCATATCTTAAAAAAGACGTTAAAAACTATAGAAGAATCAACGCCGAGCTACCAAACTCGTCCCTTCGCTGCGGAATAAATCGTACGAAGACAAGCTACCTGTACTCAATCTTCAATCGTTAGAGAAACGTTGAGTCAGAGGCGACAGGATCAAAGCGAGGAAGATTATGAAGGGTAAAGAAAACGTCGACCGAGCGAGTTTTTTCACTTCAGATACAAACGGAGTGACTAGGAACAATGGATACAAAATCGTTGGGAAACGTTTCTCCCTCAACATCACGCGCAGTTTCTTCACGCATAGAGTTGTCGAAGAATGGAACAAATTTCCTGCGGAGGTTGCAAACAGCATTACAATTGAAACGTTCAAGTCGCGGCTCGATAAGTTCTACATAAATTGCCGATGAATAGCTAAACCGTTCCCTTTCTTAAGTTTGAAAAACAGAAATGGCACACGAAGCTCTCTTAGACGTTCATCTTCAGAACAAATCCTCTTACTATCAAGAGGCAACCTAGTTTGGGGCAATAGGCCTGTTGCTGTCTTTCTACACTTGTAAACACATGTAAATTCCATATTACAATCATAGAAAACATTTTATATCACAATCATTTTCTCCATTCCGCATCACAATCATTAACATCTTTCCATATTGCAATCGTTGACCCCTTCCATATTGCAATCATGATTGAAACGACATCGGCAAGATAGACAAATAGACGACTTTAGCGATTGCATATTCCAATAAAAAATTGTACATATCAATTAACGTTTCAACTCTGAGACAAATGCGAAAGAAATGTACCTTACCGTTCTTATGATAGACATAAAGCAATCACAAACAGTTACAAACAAAAAACATAAACGACACGCACGTGCATTCGTCACAGTTAATCAATATAAATTTCGTGGCAAATCATGTATGAATTTTTCATTTTACAAAACAATGATTTGTCGGACACATTTTATATGATGTACGAATTAATGATTGAATGAAGAATACTGTTATGGATCTAATATTTTTTTTTGGCAGGAGGCTCTACTTCTACAACAGGAACGTTCAATAAGGAGGTATCATTGAAAAATAATTATAAGATTTAAATAATTTTCACTGCAAGATACTTTAGTGTCGCTGTGACACAGCTGTTATGAGGCAGATGAAACACCTTGGGTCGGCCCAGCGGTTATGAGGCTGATGGCACACCCTATGTCTGACGCATCTGTCAATGGGCAGATGATACACACTGGATCTGACGCAGCTGTCGTGACGTTGAACCCAGGAAAACAGAAACTGCCTGGAAAGCTTTTTCGATCGCTGGACCAAAATCCTGGAACAACCTTCCAACAAGCCTCATGAATCTTAAATCCAACCCGTCCTTCAAGAATAGGCTTAATGAACATCTATTGACCGATCAATTCAAAACTGTAACTTTGCCCACAAACACAAGCTAAATGCATAATACCAGTAACCAGGAAATGCATTCCGTTCATCAGCATGCCTGAAAAGACCACCACCATAACTCTCAACATTGAGACACCATCTAATCGTTTTTTACACTGACGATACATATGTTTTATATGTTGCTGCCGATCACAATTGTCTGTGCCAATTACCCTAAGTGGTAACTAGCGTTATGTCTATTTTATGTTTTTAAATGTTCCAGTCATTTTAGTATAATTAGAAAACGAACTCAGTCTTTTCGAGGAACGATAGGCAGCTTCAAACTTTGAGAAAGGTTAACTCGATTTTAATATAATTCATTGAATCATTTCTAACAACTACCGTATCATTTTTGATGATACAATCATTGCCTTTCACGCTAATATTTTGTTTTGTCTTCTATAACAGAAGTTTATTCATCCGACTTGTGTACTCCAGCACTATATTCTTCTGATTGTCACTCATTTAATCATTTCCTAGCGGTCATAAAGTGTGTTTATTGTATATCCAACTGCTTGGTATGTACTTTATGTATACCTTTTTTTGTGCAACTTATGTCGCCTATTCACCCCTTCATTATTTAAGCAATGGTTTAGACCCATCTCTACAATGTGTTAGTGCTTTTCGATTTCCCAACCCTATATTGTATTCATATTTTCTGCCTAATTCATGTCGTCCATCAACACCGTTGTCGACGTACAATAATGTAAACTTCTCATAACAATATGATAGCATATTTCGATGTCCCAACCCCATGTTCTCGGAAATCTAACCACGTGCATGCGTCATTTCCCACCCCACGTACTTGTTATTTTCGACACCCATGTATTTTGTTATTTACACAACCCAATCATTTCATATTTTTCCTCCCCGCGTGTCACTGGTTCTCCCAACGCTATGTAGTCGTGATTATTTTGTCACAATAGACATTTTATGTATGTGCACTTAAGATACTATTGTAATTATTATTTCGCTCCATGTAATACGAACCGGCGGCCCCTAGAGATGAGCTGTGACGAATTCCAATTGTATTTTATATTCAGTTGCTTGGTATGTATTTTATGTATAACTTTTTTTGTGCAACTAATGTCGCCTATTCACCCTTTCATTATTCAAGCAATGGTTTAGACCCATCTCTACAATGTGTTAGTGCTTTTCAATTTCCCAACCCTATATTGCATTCATATTTTCTGTTTAATTCATGCCGTCCATCCACACCGTTGTCGACGTACAATAATGTAAACTTCTCATAACAATACGATAGCATATTTCGATGTCCCAATCCCATGTTCTCGGAAATCTAACCACGTGCATGGGTGATTTCTCACCCCATGTACTTGTTATTTTCGACATCCATGTATTTTGTTATTTACCCAACCCAATCATTTCATATTTTTTCACCCCGCGTGTCACTGGTTCTCCCAACGCTATGTAGTCGTGATTATTTTGTCACAATAGACATTTTATGTATGTGCACTTATGATACTATTGTAAATAATATTTCGATCAATGTAATACGAACCGGCGGCCCCTAGAGATGAGCTGTGACGAATTAAAATTGAACTCACGTTTTCGGTTATTCAAGTAGCGTAGTTGGTAATGAATTTTCATTCCTTATGTTTAAGATTTCAATTATTTTCTAAAAATGTAAAACCTATTGTCAGACGATGGAAATGAACGATTTAATAATGATAATAATAATACGGCAGATGACACACCCTGGGTCAGACGCAGCGGTCATGAGGCAGATGACACACCCTGGGTCAGACAGTGCCATGAGGCAGATAACACACTCTGGGTCTGACGCCGCTATCATTAGGCAGATGACACAATGGGTCAGACGCAGTTATCATGGTGCAGATGACACACCCTGGGTCTGCCACAGCTGTCATGATGCAGATGAAACACCCTGGATCTGACACAGCTATCATGATGCAGATGAAACATCCAGGGTCTGACGCTGCTATCATGAGGCAGATGACATACCCCGAGTCTCGTCTGGGTGTTTTCGCGGTGAAGTTAACAGACGAGTGGCCACTGCTGGTTTAGCCTCGCAAGTTTGGGAGAAAATTAAAGCCTGATATGACCTGAGGGTTCGTTCTTCATTCAGAACATCCATTCCGCTGTTACGTTTGGAGAAGAGTTCTCTAGAAAATCCTGCAACGTTTGACTTCTGAGGCGGTTTGGAATTCTACTTGAAAAAATCGTCGTCACGTCGGTGGTGAAATTATTATCTTTTTGTAAATAATTCCCAGTTTAAAACAGCTGGCATTACATACGTCAGTCTTTGCTGGCTTACACAGTCAGTCCTTGCTGGCATTACACACGTCGGTCTTTGCTGAGATTAAACACGTCAGTCTATGCTGACATTATACACGTCAGTCTTTGCTGACATTACACACGTCAGTTTTTTCAGTGAAGTAAATGTTTACCCAATCGCAAACGAATAAAAATTTGTAGCCCTCAGTGTGGATCAGTGTCATGGAAAACAATTACACGAGGACTGAAGCATCACCGGCACCGCCAAGCGTGGATTAGGAATGAAAATTGGAGAGTAAGAAAAGTCGCAGGGAAAAAGCTCGCGTTGGTCGACCAACGCTGATAAAAAACTAGTGCAGAAACATTGCGTTAACAGACTTAGCTATGAGTATTAGGCTCCATAGTGAAGCTCCGCCATCTTGTTTCTCATCGTGCCACCAAAGGCGGGAAAGCACGTCAGAGCAGTGTCCAAAAATCGTCCATTCACCACCATCCTCCATGTCTATTTTCCATTTTTCTCCACAGTGTACTCTTCATGCTGTCAAGCGAGAGTAGCACGAATATGGAATAATGATTCACCTACACTAGAGCATGCGTTCTTTAATTCAAATGGGACGATTATTTAACAGATACAAATATATTGGCAAAGAGAAAGGAGAACAAGCTCTAAAAAATATGACGGGGTCCAATAACATCAGTCCAGCTGTCACACAATGACCTGAAGTCCTTGTATTGATGAGATTCTCCATCAACAGTCCAGCGGCCAAACCATGATATGAAGGCTTTGTATTGATGAGATTCTTTATCAACAGTCCAGCGGCCAAACTATGGTAGGAAGACTTCGTATTGATGAGATTCTTTATCAACAGTCCAACGGCCAGACCATGATCTGAAGGCCTTGTATTGATGAGATTCTTCATCAACAGTCCAGCAGCCAAACCATGATCTGAAGGCCTTGTATTGATGAGATTCTTTATCAACAGTCCAGCGGCCAAACCATTATCTGAAGGCCTCGTATAAATTGATTCTTGATCAACAGTCCAGCGGCCAAACCATGATTGGAAGGCTTTGTATTGATGAGATTCTATATCACAAGTACAGCGGTCATACAATGAGCTGCAGACCTTGCATTGATGAGAATCTATATCATCCCTCCACCCACTAAATTATTCCTGGTAACTAAATTATCTGAAGCTTTGTCTCTCCATCCTTTATTGGTGCGGTGTTTACATCCATGGAAAGTAATGCAGTCTTAGTGTTTTGTCGCCTATAAAACTTGAGAACACACTCGCTGGAGCCTACGTGCGGCAGAAACAGCAACCGTGTATCAGCCTTAAACAATTTTGTGATCACTGTCATGTGTTGATGGCAGGACTCCCCAAACGAGTTGGGGCGCTAAAGTGGTAAGGTAAACAAATACGGAAGGTAAAGCTCCACAACTTCGACCATCCAAACTTTTATGGCAAATGGAACAAGCATGATGGAAAGTCGGTTAAGATTGAAGCCACACGTCCTTTATATTTGTGCACGTGCCGGTCTGAGTGCAGTAAGACATGCGACGGACAGAAGAAGTCTATTTGTGTACGTTCCGGTCAGAGTGCAGTAAAACAGATGCGACGGACAGAAGTAGTCTTTTGGGCACGTGCCGGTCTGAGTGCAGTAAGACAGCTGCGACGGACAGAAGAAGTCTGTATTTGTGCGCGTGACGGTCTGAGTGCAGTAAAACAGATGCGACTTTAGTCAGAGACCCCGAATAATGATTCAATAGCAGTCATTATGACGAAACAATGTGATTAGGTAAGAAGCATCAAATATCAATACTTTGAATATTATCGACTAAAGCACAACAAGATTCAAGAGGACCGTAGCGATTAATTCGCTCTCAAAGATTAGTTACGAGAGCATCATTCCATGCACGCAACTCGGGATTGCTTTACTCCACAGAGCGTCTCAATAGATCTTAGGGCTCAGTAATGCACCGCAGCAAAAGATAGAAACGAACAGCTGCTGGAATTGGCCAAACTAGGTTAGCATTTCTGCAATTTCCTGATTGGGGAATTACCGCCTGACGGCGACCACCAGCTGACTGAAGCAATACGAATGCTGTTGTAATGGAGTCTGTTGGAATGGGGAGCCGATGCGCAAGATCAACGGAATAAGACGAAACGTAAGCGGCTTGAGAAAATCATATATGATAGGCGAATAAAGTGCATGTCATTTCTAACATTACCAAACATTTAATCAGTTACAAAGTGAATGTGAATAGTAAAATACTCGCTCATCCAGTAATGAACCGCATAAGGGACGCGTTTTGAGGGTGAATATTACCATTTATAGATCCCGCACAAACCACAGACGGAGTAACCGATGGCTATTAAGCCGGAATTTGCATTTCTGCACGATTTTTTTTCCAGCGCCAGTTGGCAGGCTTTAGAACCAGTCTCGTAAACTACTTCGAGCAAAGGAGCTGATAAGTGGCAGTTGTGTGTGATGGAAGTTCACTCAACGTTGATCAAGGAAGACGCATTCGGGAGAGATGCCGCTTAGAAGGGTATAGTGTATTTTGGAGCAGGGAAGTGGAGACTGTTCAGGCGGGCAGGCACTTGTCATTGATGGCATTAGGAGAGTATGGAGGACTGAAAGACAAAGGAAGTAGAGACTTATCAGCCGGGAAGGGCTCAATAAATATATTACATTCAAGGGCATTTCCCACCAGGCAACTCAAGCTGAACTAATCCATCCCTTTTCATGAATCCACCCCCTTACTGAGAAAATGTGACGTTAAGACTATTGCCACCAAGAAGTCAATAACCTCCGTTGAAGACTTTAGCATCCGGCAGCCCATGAACGATAATCGCCTAATCTAGGCTGAGCTAGTTGTACTACAAATTGGACCTTGAAGTACTGATCATGAAGATATATACATA